>JANHGO010002875.1:0-28630 GCA_024606505.1 Aquila spilogaster
TGTGAAATGAGGAAATATCACACTTCCCACAGAGCTGAATGACAGAAGTATCCAATCCTTTAATTGCACCAGATTGCAATAAACCTCACGACAGCATCTTGGTAATAAATATTCAAAGTTTCACCAAGACACTGTGCCTGCAGCCCAGGACTTTGAGAAAACAAGATCATGACAAAACTGGCAACCTGCACAACTGAAGGTCATCAGGATACTTCTGGTTCAATATTCTTCTCCACTAGCCTCAAGTATTGTTTGAGCTTGCTTTTAATCAACCTGGGAAAACTCACCCTGAATGATCAGGATAAGATTATGCATACCAGGGGTGTCCAAGCATGGAAAGCCTAGAGGGACTGGGCTGATCCCCTTCAGTTTGCCTGTAGAGGAAAGTGAATTAAAAATGAAATCTGCAGGCCTAATTCAAACATTGGGTCAGCCTGTCTGGCCCTGAATTAGTGCATGAGCTAAGGTGACAAAGGTGTCAACTTTGCTGTAATTTAGCTGTGATGCTAAATGCTTTCTGCAACTTTTATGAGTGGAATATAACAGTGGTTGGTTCTTCTTCACACTCAACTGATTTTTTCACTGTATATGGAAGAACCTTTTCTTCTATTCTCCTCTGCTCCTCTCCTGACCATCTCTTCTGCCAAAAAGCATCCTTGGTAAAGAAACTGAAGACAATACTTAACTTCAAAGTCAACACAGAACTATCTGAAACTGGGAGAACCATCAGAAATGGTCATGCAAAGAATGCTAAATTTATTATAAATACAGATTGAAGTGAGATAAACATACTAATGCTACATCAATTTTATATCTGAAGATAAAACTTATGGATAAAGCCTGCATTTACAGCCAAAGAAATGTCACTGTCCTAATAATGCACACAGGAAGATAAACGAAGAAGATGTCTGAACATGACCTAAGTACTTATACTTCAACGTAGAACTTTTCAATCCCTATGATAATTATCATCAAGTCAAAACAAGGCTAGGCACAGCTGGAGATAAAAATTATGTTCTAGTAGTTGAAAGATTATCCACAAATAAAAGACAAGGAAAGAAACCCTGCCAATATGTAAGGCTTATTTCAATTTTCCATGGGCATATTTTATTTTCCATCTGTGCAGTTGCTTCATTTTTTGTTTATGAGACAAGAATGTCATAGTCTGAGATGCTGATGTTAATATAACTTTACCTCAAACACTGCTGTTACTCTGCCATCACATTTTCTGCTTGTTCCCATGATCTGCAGCATATTATTTCATTCCCACCAAATTGCATAAAAGAATGGAAAAAAACTTTGGGACAACATGTCTCTTTTGAAGACAAGCTTGAGTTTTATTTTTCACGTGAAACTCATCATACTTACACTGTATTTTTCTAAACAAAATATACACTAACTATAATGAAGACGAATATTTTGCTGGCATGTGTATACATTGAGAATAATCTTATAAATATTTGAGGCTACTATACATGTTTTCATAATAAAAACAGTCTCAATTTCCATTAAAAAATAGAGTAGTGTTTGCCTGGAATAAAACAGCCTTTACCCTGCAGGTAAAAAGGAATCCAGGTTCATCAAACAATTCTGCCTTACGCGACCTACATCAGGACTTTTCTGAATGTAATTTTCCTTCTTTCTGCCTCTGAGAGAGAAGAGAGACTTGACAGCAGCAGTAGATTATCTGCCCATAATACGCAGCAAATAAAACCCCAGGGATCTGGAACATAAATACTTGTATAAACCTTTTACCTTCCCAACTAATACTGCTGCATTGGTGGTGGATCTTTCTTCCCAAACTGTATGTACTCATGCTAATCTCCATCTGCAAAGGCAATTCAACTGCACATTAAAAGGTAGGGGCAGTAAGCATGAGTCAGTAGACAAATTACTCTTGCTTATATGTACAACAAACACCCACTGGCCCAATTACATGTAGGTAGCAAACTCATCACTTGTCCTAATTCAGTATCACATATTAACAAAAAAAAAAAAAAAGAAAGAAAGCAGACGAGAATATTGTGAAAAATAGAGAATTACTGACAAGCTACATATTAAATTGAAGTTAATAAATACAGTTCACTTCAGCATTCAGAAATGTATGCTGAATTCTCTCAAAGTAAAACAGCACTTCCACCTTTCCCTAAGAATACACTGAGTAGCCCACCAGAGCTGTACTAAGATCTCCTTAATAAACAAGTAGAGAAAACTTGCTCTTTATTCCTGCTGTTGATGCTCAAAGAGAGCTGCCTATTCTCCAGAAAGCAAATGTCTGATATATACTCTGATTGACTAGTCGGCGTTGCCTCCACAAATGGCTCAGGACTTTTAAGATGTCTTTTCTGTCAGCTAATAATATGCAAAGAGAAGAAATGTGTGCTCTGTCTTGTACCTTTATGTTGGACTTCAGCACAGTTTGTATGCATGCCGTGGAGCAATGGAAGGGAGACCAGGAACATACACTTGCACACTGGGTCAGCAGTCAAGGGCACAAAGGATAGAAGCCGTTTCTGTGCTAGGCATGGTTCTTATCTAGAGTTTCTTCTGTGTCACAGTTCACCAACAGAGCACAAAGGATGGTCTAAGCAGGTTGAACCATGCAACATGTGGCAGCCAGCTCCAGTGCAAGGCTGCTCCCAGGAAGACCATGATCCCTGGGCCACACAGAAGACACATACTCTCAGAGGCAGCACACCTCCAGCCTTTCTCCAGCTCAAAGAACAACACATAACTATCACAGCTGGTCCAAAAGGTTATATCTGGACTCCCAAAGCAGAAGAGGAGCAAGAAAATTCCTGTTAGCACTACAGTTTAGGAGCTCTGGAGTGTCCATGAATATGCAGCATACAAAATGACTGCTTATTACCGGGTAAAACACTGACAGGCCTCATTCAGTTGCAGAGATGTTGTGCCATAGCAGGAAGAGAGTGCTAGGAGGAGCGAGCGTTTTTCTTGTTGTGGCTCAGTCTGCTGTTAACACAGAAGACTGATGCTGCTCAGACTAAACAGCCCATTGATGATGGTCCATGAAAAAAAGAAGGGAAGTCTTCTCTGTCCTCTGTGAAACACACTAATGAGTGAAATGTTATTAGTGGCTGCAAGGAAACGGCACTTCCTCTGCCCAAGGGCCCTTACAAACTCTTGTGCTCAGTTCTGGACATGGGAACTTTAACGTAAAGCCCCTTCTCCCCAGTTACCCCCCCAGCCCTGCTATGGGCATGAAAATACAGCATGTTTTCTTCCCTTTTTGTTCTTAACCACCTAGTAAAATGTTGTACAGGACAAACTACCTAAATGATGCAGGATGAGGGACAGATCACAAACGTTAGGGTAGCCTATCAATCTACTGCTGCCCATGTTGGGAGAGGAGTGAACCTTCTTTTCCCAGCCCAAGCCGATGCCTAGGAGGCATAACCTTTACAAGCACATATACTAATGCATGATCTGATGCTGTATCTGCCACACTGTTGTTATACCCAGAGGCTGTTTCTGGGGGAAAGTCTGCATGACCTAGATATAATCTTGTGGTTCTTGCAGGGAAGATAGTGTCTGAAGTCAAGACATTCAGGTGGGAATCAGGAGTTATTCTACACCAAGCTCTGGCACGGGCTTCATATATAAATTCACTAAGAAACAGGGTGCTAACAAGGGTGACATAGGATGAACAAGGCATTTCTATATGCAGAGTGGTTTGGTACCAGAGACTGAGAGGATTTAGGTGAGAGGGAATCATTAAACTGTGTAATCTGACCCACAGAGTGCAGACCGATTGCTTTTACCTCGCTACCCCTTACCAGTGCTCAGTGACTTGCGCTAGCCTAAAGCATCTCTTCTAGAAAGGTGTCTAGTCACGATCTGAAGATATTGAGAGAAGGAGAAGCTGCCCCTCCCTTTGGTCATTTGTTCCAGTGGTTAATCACCTCTTTGTTAAACACGTGCGCCTTGCGCTAATTTGAATTTGTCTGGTTTCAGCTTCTAGCCAGTGGCGGTTTGTGTTTATGCTGTTCTCTACTACATTAAATAGTCCTGTCCCACTCCCTATTTTCCTCCGATGAAATTACTTATATGCTGAACTTAACTCACCCTTCAATTTTCCCCTCTTTCCCCCTTTAGGTGCATGAAACAGATCGACCAATTTCAGTATCTCGCTCTAAGGCATTTTCTCTACTCCTTAATTCATTTCTGTGGCTCTTTCCTGCCCTCACTTTAACCGCCTTTTGAATATTAAAATGTGAGCCCCAGGCCTGGATGTGTTATCTTACCCACTTTAGTCTCAGTGCTTTATACAGAGGCAAATTAACCTCCCTGATCCTACGTACTACCTTTCCTGTGTGCTCATTCCCAGGCAGCCCTTGCCCCTGTTTGCCAGCATGCCAGGAGAGGTGTTTGCGCTGAACCACTCACCCACAATGACCTCCAGTCCTTGTTCAGGAGCTCTGCTACATGTGGCCAGTCCTGCTTGTAAGGGACAACCCGTCCCTCCTCGTACCTCAGAGCGTTGGCTGCAGGAACGCATCTCAGGTGAGACCTCCTTACCCAGTGGTCACCATCCCCTGGCGTGGCTGCCTCATCAACCACTTTGCCTCCGAAGCTGGGTCATTTTACATTGTCTTCCAGATCACTGATAAAAAGCATAGGATAAGGCAGGGCTGAGTCCCAAACCTGCTTGGAATTTGTTGTTCGGTGATGAGTCCTCACTGACAACAACATTTTGAGATCTGTCAGTTATCCAGCTCTCAATCTGTCTCACATATCCTCTGCTTCATACTATTCTGTGCTATTTTTTAAGCAGGATGTCATGGTTTTAGCTCAATCCCCTTGTAGAAAATCTAAGTATAGCATATCTGCGTAGTTACCTTTATCAGGTAACTTTGTAATCTCCTCAAAGAACTAAATCAGGTTTGTTAAATGCTATTTTCTCTACAACAACATTGAGTCACATTCTCAGAAGATGGGAATGCTAAGCCACTATTAATTTTTGTATTATTTATTATTGTTGTTGTTGTTGTTGTTATTGTTGTTATTATTATTATTATTATTATTATTATTATTATTATAGTCATCTGCTATCCTCACTTAATTGGGAAGACTGATCCTATATTGTTGGTCTCTTAGGCGTAGCACCTTCCAGCAGGGCAACCTAGCAAGACCACAAAGTCCCCTAGCTTACCTGAAACGCAGGGCACGGCAATGGCTTGGTGAATGCTGTGCACAGCAGTTGGGTATGCATTGGAGAGCGTGGCTCAGAGCAACCGATTGTTACGTAGTGTGGGCTAGACTGTGGCTGCTGTTGCAGGAGTACATCCCTGCAGGACATCTCTTGGGTTTGGGCATGTACCACTAAACTATGCTTGCCTGAAACACCAGCTCCAGGACAGAGGAGTGGGAAAGGGCTCTGTCCCTCCCTGCTCCTTCCACCCTCCTCCAGTGTGCCAGTACCTGATCGGGGGATACCATGACTCCATTGAGATAAAGGTCTGGAGAAGCAAAGAAGAAGGGATGTTCTCAGGTGCTGGATGCTGTCTTTCCTGCAGAAATGCCTGAGGATGGTTATGTTCAAGTCCCTTGAGTCAGCCCAGCTTTATCGTGTTATAAAGCAAGGTGAAACTTTTGGGTCTATAGTCTCACTGATGGAGCGAGCATCCCACAGGTTTCTAACACTACTCTAAGCTGACCTGCTTGGCAAATTTTCCCTGGTGAGTGTTGCAAAAGTTTGTCTGTCCTTCCTTGCTACAAGGGTGCACTGCAGGGAGGCACTGGAAGATTGTGCAGCACCTGCATGGAGCTAGTCCACTTCTGTGTGGGATGTGGTCGTGTTAGCAGCTGAAGAGCTGAGCTCCCGCTTTTCTTTATGTGCTCTCCTGACTCAGCCAATCCATGTTAGAAGCGCAGCTGCACTCAAGAGAAGAATATTTTATAAAGACAGTTCAAACTGGCTCTTCTGCTGTGTTAAGTTTTCAGCTACCATCCCTGAAGCACATATTACCTCCCTGACAGCCGTGTCAAATGTTTTTGCAAAGACCTTTGCAAAGTCTTGTAAAGACACTGTGGAAAGGAGGCCCAGATATGCTGCATTTGATAGCCACCCCTTGTTCAGAAGTGCTGTCCTCATCACTTCCTCTGTCTTTGCATGATTATTAACAATAAAACATGTCTGAGGAATGGACGGAATTAATCAACTAGAACAGAAACACCCCAGCCCATGCCTTCTGAACACCCCAGTATGTCACTGGCCTTGGGGTCATGGGGGACTGGGAGGCCAGATTCTGTTTTACTTGACCTTTGAGTCTTTCCTGGGAAGATGGGAGCTCTTATGATTTATG
This sequence comes from Aquila spilogaster, assembly GCA_024606505.1. Lineage (NCBI taxonomy): Eukaryota > Metazoa > Chordata > Aves > Accipitriformes > Accipitridae > Aquila > Aquila spilogaster. The sequence continues at coordinate 6,327 of JANHGO010002875.1, forward strand.
TCACAGTAACCGAGCTCTAAAAAATATGCCATGTTTCCACTGCAATTTTCTTTCTCAGATGTGCCAGCTGCTCTTTTTCACACTTTTGCTGCACATTTACGAGAGTGAGAAGGAATGCACACACACACGCACATACACACAGCTGCAGCCGTAAGACCAGCCTGGCCTTAGCCCACACAGTACTTTCAAGCCCAGTGATGTATTTAGTTAGAGCAGGAGAAAGGAAAAAAAATTAAAAAATAAAAAAAAACCCAAATTGTTGCTGTAACTATGTCTGGATTCCCAAACACCTGCACCAGGGTTTCCTGATATTTCTGCAGACATTTGCATCAGAGATACAGCTGCCACAGCATTCATACAAGACCTTAGCCTTCATTTGATCGTGATTCTAGTCTCATTTCATTTTCTCTTACTTAAAACAGAGTTAAAGTCTCATGTGCACCCAGAGCTGCAATAGTTGAAGTCCACACTTGTGAAAAGTATCCAAGGCTACTTACACCAGTTTAACATCATTTAGTCAAAGGGCTGCAAAAGGCTGTGTGTGCTCTGTCAGTTTAGTTTAATTTGAATACATGAAGAACAGGCTTAAATCACTCTAGCTGTAATGGATTTTAAATAAGACTGAAAATCTGTGTGCAAAGAAAGCTTGATTTGATGATGTTGTAGTTTTTGGAAGAGCAGACCCTTCTTGCTATTTTAAGGATGAGGCAAGTCTTAATTTGTGATAGTTTTTATTCCCTCTGCAATATTTCTTTCTTGATGAGTACATTAGTTTATCAGATGCTGAGGACTTAAATAAGATAACCAGGGCCAAATTCCCACCTGATGAAAACAACAAAACAGGCTGTTCTCTGGTGGGTATTCCTGAGGTGTTCAGAGTCTCCTCCTTCTACTGACTTTCCTGGGGCATGATGATAGTCACTGCTGTGGTGCCTTGCTGAAAACTGCCCAGCTGTATCACAGATGCCTTAGACAAGTAGTGATGGGAGTGAGAAACGCAAGTCAGGCAGCTAGCTCATTCATCTTTCTCAACTTAGAAAAAAAAGAATGGGGACTACCACTCGGTATTTCTACACAGTTTCACTCTCTGGTTCTCATGAGGTAGTAAAAAGCTGCAGATTCTTTAGAGGAAGCCAAGCAAACAATTTCAAGCAGATTTCTTAAAAAACAAACAAAGAAAAAACCCCACAGCAAACCAAAAGAGCAACAGCTGAAATGTTTCTCTTTATCTTAGAGATTCTGTAAAAAACCCTTACTTAACTAAACCTAGATTTGGGACCTACACCAACCTGACAGTTTCCTTTAATTAAAACCTCATCCGCAGTTCAACTTAGAAAACAACACGACAACAACAAAACCAAACTTCAGAAAACAAATGAGATGACATCTGTTCTTCAGGCAAGGCTCCTTTGTCCTGAATTCTAGAGAGCTGGTTATTTAAGGAGATACTTATGTGAACAAGTAAGATTAAACAGAAGCAGCAACACACCCTGATGCAAACATGAGGGTGTTGAAATTGCTCTGCTCTTCTCCCCAAAGACATTTCAGATCCCATTTCTTGAACACTGTTTATGTCGAAAGCGCTCACATTCTGATTTCCTCTACAGCCAGTTCGCTGCTCTCTGCAGTCTCTAAAAGCATCATCAAGCATTTCCTCATTAGATAATATCATCACACACCCTAATGATTAGGCTCAATGAGTCACCTTCCTTTTTGGAGCACTGTATTCAATCCAAAATTGTGTATCCTCTCTCCCTTGAAGAGAACTCCCTCCACATACAGACGTCTCAGGAGACCAGCCCAGCTGTAGCAACAAGTTCATTAGCCAGCCCATTGTGGTGGATACTAAAACCCCTTTGTGTGATGCCGGAGACAGTAAGACTGGTGTTAGGGTTAGGGGTGTTGTGTGCTGGGAGCAATGTCGACACTTCAGAAAGGGGAGCCCTTGCCTCAGAGAACTCTGCCATTTAAAAGGCAAGAAGCCAGCTAAGCGGTTAGCGAAAGGCTTTGGGGATCAAGAGGATGATAAGCAATTGGTGTAACTGTGTGGGTTTGGGATGAGTACAGAGGAGGGAGTAAATACACCAAGCATATGGGGAAGGAGAAGAAAGAAGAAACGCTGAATGGAGACAATGAAAATTTTGTAGGCAACAAAGCAGAGGCTACTAGAAGAGGAAAAGGGATGGGTCCCTCCTCTTTGATTAAAAAGGCCTTTTCCTGTCATCTTGCCTGCAGAACAGGTTTTATTATTTATCTCATTTTTTTTATTCAGGTGGCATTAGCAGTAATTATAACAATAATGGCATCTCTATTGCCATATGCATTATTTGCATTCCTACAAAGCCTACGAGCTGTAGGCAGGGGCCGGGGAGAGGGCCCTTCCCTGGGGGCTGCGGCTAGCAGAGGGGACCAGCAGGGCAGGGCAGCATCCCGCAGTCCCCGGCACAAGCAGCCAGCTTGGCCGGGACTGCAGCCAGGCAGGGAAAGCCTGTCGCTCTCACAGAAGTTTTCATCAAAGGGCTTTCCTGCCCCTCCCCTCCAGCAGTAGTGTGTGGTGGACTTTTCAGGACTTTTGCCGGTTTCTTTTTTTTTTAATAAATATTGCAAAAAGCAGATACTTCCCCTGGGAGATGGCTGTTTGCATCCCCTCACTCATAGTTATTTATAGGGCTGCCCTCTCTGCAGCATCTGAATGCCTTGTGTTTTTAACTGGATTTAGCCTCATATTTACCCCTCTCATGCAGGGAGTTGTGTGTAGGCACACAGGGCTGAAAATGAGGCACCAGGTCCAAAACTTAAATCCAGAAGAAGCCTAGTCAGGTGCCATTTAACCTTAGCCATGCCTCATCCCAAAGTTTTTTGATAACTTCCAACTCTCGAGGCACCCACATTTCTGTTTCTGCCCCTGCACCAAATACAGCAACTCGTTCTTGGTAGTGTTGAACAGCACAGCCTACACCTCCAACATCCAGAAACTAGGTGGAGAAATGCCTTAATTCCCAGTGGGACACTTTCTAGATGATGTTTTCCGAGCACATGTAAGACTCATACGAAACAAGCTGCTCCACTTTTAGGGACGAGGTGTGCATGTTCCCTCTCACTCACCCAACCTAGTTATAGGATGTGCCACTACACAGGAACACATCCCCACTGCCAGGCTATGGGTTGTCTGGGCTTGACTCCCTGGCTTTCCTAGTGAAATAGTGACTCACTTCAGCCTCCTGGTTAAGGAACTCATGTGCATCACCTTCCAGTAGCAAACGTGGTGCATATACAAGGATGGAGAAGCATTTTCTCCCAGTGACAGAAAACTATGGTCACTCCTGCTTTCTCCTTCTGGTTCAATCACTGTTGGTTTATTCTTCAGGATGCCGTCTGTTTGGATCCCGTTTCTGAGGCTCTCACATATTTCCTAGAGAGCCCCAGCCCCATCCCTGAGCTCCAGGGCCCACTCTGAATTAGGTACCTCCTCCCCTTTCTACTCCTAGTACCCAGAAACCCTCCAACAGCAGAGGAGGTTTTATAGCAGAGGATGGAGAGGTGGGACCAGCAGCCCTGTATCACAAATACCTGTTCCCAGACCAGCCCTCCTCTCCAGCAGCTTGGGTGCTGCTGCACCCAGAGGGGTCGGAAAGGCCCCCAGCTCAGGGGTCTGAGGGCTGGTCACAGAGAGGAGAGCTCTCTACCCTCTGTACTGGCTATAACAGCCACTCACAGTGAGCTTTGAATGAAGGGTTACTAGAACCTTTTGTTGTAAGCTGTTGCTGAGGACATGCGGTGGTGCATCTCTTTCCCCCTCTCTGGGCTGACCGGTCCCAACCACTCCCTTTCGTGACAGGACAGTAGCTTGCTTGGAGCTCGTTTGTGCCCTTCCTCTGTCTTTCTACCCCTGGGGAAAGACATCCCTCTTAAGCTGCCTTCCTCATGCAGCTGAGGACTTGTGGTCCACCTGGCTCTTTGGACCCAGGACATTTCTCCTTGAGAAGGAGGTTTCTCTTCCACTCCCCCCTTTCTCAAGCATTGCTTAGGTTTCATTGCTCTCATCATCCAAGAAGGACCTCTTAAATACTGTCCCGGTAAGTCCTGTTCAACAGAGGAGGCTTGGTGCTCCACAAACCAGGGAAAAGGCACAGCTGCTCTGTTTTCTGTCTGTTCTGCCTTGATAATTTGTTGCTCCCAGTCATCCGCCTCCTCCTAGGTCTTTTCTCCCGAGGAGGTACTCTTGTCTCCCTGTCATTGTTTCATAGACACACGCTTAGCGATTTCCCAATGGTAGTATGTGGCAACAATGAATCCCCAGTGCACGGAAATGCACATGAAATTGTATTAGTCACACGCAATTAGGCAACGCACAGTCACCATGCAATCAGGGGGAAGCCTAGATGTAGATTATTGAGGCGCAGAGGTTTTTGATGAACCATATTGTCACCCCAAAATACTAATATATGAGAAAGGAAGCATTTTCCCTGAAAGGGGTTGTACTGGCCAAATTTTTCAATTTGAATTGTATTTTAAAGGTTGGAAATTGCCCTTTTATCATTTCTGAAATGAAAAATTCATTTCATTCAAAATTACTTTTGATTTCACAATTTCAGCTAATGAGGGTTTTTTTTTATGTGGCTGAACACAAAACACTTCAAAGTTATCAAAATGAAGCAGTGTTGATTGCCCCTATTGAGCTTTTTTTCACACTTTGTTTGTAAAAATGCTCATCATCACCTATATTTGCATTTAAGGAAAAAATTTTAAACATTGAAAACATTTTCAGGACAGAGCAATCATGAGTTGCTCAGCTCTAACGCAACAGTAATTTCACCACCCGCTTGCTACATGATTGTGATACGCAGTCTTGTCTTCTTGACATCTTCCAGAGGATTATTTCTTTCCTTAGGAGATGTACCTGGCTATGCACGTATTTACAAGCTGCAAATCCACACCAGACCTTTCTGAGCACTTGCTAGACCATGCAGTTCTGCTGACACGGAGGAAATGGATGTGGTTTGATTTGCCCAAGTTGGATGGGGTCTCAGTGGGGCTCAAATGATATTGACTTAGCAAAGGGAGACTTTTGCATGTTTTGCAGCCTCCAAGTGAGATTTCCAGTGTTGATTTGAGTCCGCAATTGGTGTACTACCCATCATTATAATTCCATTATAATAACTGGAGACATGTTCAGTAGCTCAGCATGTTTCCCATAGGTGGAATGTTTGCACACACTGTAGATGCTGCTGGCCAGGATGCTCCCTGAGACATGGGACCTCTCCCATGGGGTGCTGGGAATCCAGCCATGCATGCCTGGGGGGAGTATCCCAAAACTTCCTGCATGGCACCTTGCTGACCTCCATCAAGCCCCTCTTTTTGGAAAAATTAGGGTCAAGGTGCACTCAAACAACTGGTTATCATGCTGACCTGTGTCACCTCTATGTTTCCTTGGACTAGCCCCTCTGTCTGCACCCGTTGCCCTTCAGACTATACTTACAGTGAGCTTTGGGGGCACGCAATCTTTCTGTCCTGTGTTACAGCATCTCTCATAGTAAAGGTCCTGGCCCAGAAGTGGCATCCTCAGTGCTTCAGTAATATGACCACTTTAGTACAAGACATTTCTTTGAAAATACCTACAGCACAATGAGTTCTGCCCAGCAAGAAACATCTGAAATTCCGACCAGTGCCTTGTGAAGTGGACATACCTACAGCATTCAGAAGCCAAGGAAGCCCCTGCTGCCTGCGTGAAGCCTGCAAATTTGAACAGGTTGTGCGTTACCCGACGTGTCCGGCCGCCGTAGCAAGGCCACCTTGCAGCAGAGCCTGTGAGGCCCCTGGGCACTGCTAAGGTGTCTGGCACCACTGCATCGTGCGGTCCCTGGATGTGCTGTGCACTTCCAGGAGCTGTTGGAGTGGGGAGCAGCAGCCTTAATTAGAAAGCAGCAAAGGGAACAACCTCATAGGTCCTGCTTGCTTTTGAGCTTCAGCCAGTGAAGAGTACGTGACTTTAGCAGTCTCAAAGGTTTTGCTGATGGGATGTGTTGGAAGTGCTATTGGGTAAACTTTGATAGCATAATGTTCATGCCTTTCGGTTACCACGGGATGAGGGGCTGTTGGGGGTTGCCTGACCTTTGTGTAAGTGGTCTGTGCAAGGCTCTAACACAGTAACTTGCTCAGCCTGGGAACAGATGCCAAGGATTCTGGATCCCGGCCTTTGCCCTTTTTAAACCATCAGTTTTTCTCCTTCATTGTACAGAACAATTTATAACCTACCAAGAGACACTGTGTCTGATGCTGACCAGAAGAGTCTATTCAAAAAATCTTGCATAACACAGATGAAAACAAAACTACAGTGTGTTACAAACCAAGGTAATCCCAAGTGCACCCAAGAACTGAAAGACGGATCTCCCTATGACAAGTCTCATTTGCCCAGGCTTCACAGGAAGGGGGTGATGACTAGAAAAGGAGTCTGCGATGTCATAACAGCCATTGAGAATATGACAATAAACAATTTGTTTTGAATTATCTTGCATTCAGTATTTTACAGTAGGAACAACACATATCATAAGACAGGAAATGCAGAGTAAAAGCCCACTAACCACAAGCTTTTCCCAGCAAGAATAAATAAATTTTTAAAAACCTAACAGCATCAAACCCCAAAATATTTAATACGTGTTCTCTTTTGAAATACTCTTGTTTCAAACTCAAGAGGCAGGGCTGCTCACATGCCTGTCTGGCAGCAAGCAAGAGTCATATCGGTCGGTTCGTATTACTGGCAGCAAGCAAGAGTCCTCTGCTGAAGCAAGAATTGTATCGGTCATCTGATTCCCATCTTACATAATACACAGCTCTGTCTGGCCACGCCGTGACTGGACAGGGGAAAAATAACCTGAACTTTACTGAAATGCACTTCTCACAGCCGTGCCTTAATGTTGGTTCACCACTGTGTTTCCAAAAGGTAAATTTAGTAAAGATACACGGGGCGCTCAACCATATGAAGTATTCTCTCTGGCTGTAAAAATTAACAGGAGTTAAATTGCTCTAAAGTCACTTGTTCTTGGACTCATTCCTCCATGTGGGCCATCCCTTTCAGAAAGTCTAAGCTTGTGCACCCTAGGTGACCTGAAAGGTAAAGTGCATATATATACACACACACAAATATGTATGTATACGTATATGTTTATACACACGTTCAGAGATACTTCTGCATGGGTGCAAGTTTTGGAGAGACAAGTCCTTGTACCTTCACTGAGGGAGCAGAGGTCTCCAAACGGGACCCAGCCATCACCTGAATGGTGAAGAAGAACGTCTCCCCAAGGCAGTCGGGCTGGCTTTCATGCCCCAGTACCCCCGGTCCTCAGAGGCTGAAGGGCAGAGTCATGGCCTGTCCTTGGTATACCTGAAAAGCACAAAAAATGTTTGTGGTTTTGGCTGTTCCCCAGGGACCTGTACCCTTGCTCAGACAGCCCCCCACACCACTGCCAAGCCCACAGCTTGTACCCACAGTTTCTCCAAGCATTTTGGTTAACAAAGCTGGCCTGACCAAGAGGAAATGAAGCTCTTGTTTTTAGTTGGTTTTTTTTGTTTTTTTTTTTTCCTTTTATGCAATCATGCACCTGTCTTTCTTGTCCTGCCACCACAGAGAAGATGTGGTTCCTGGATCCTGAGGTTGCCTCCCACCACCCTCTGAAGCAGCCATAGAGGATGGTGCTTAGATGGCATGGAGGAACAGTAGGAATTCAAGCCCAGCCACAGTGTGGTCTCACAGGCTTCGGATGCTGGTTCTTCAGTGGTCCTTAACAGCCCTTAAAGTAGGTGTAGGTTTGTGAACCTGTCCTGTTTCCATGTTTGTAAGAGTCCTTGTTTGCCTGCCTTTCAGTGGTTTGCAGTGTGTAGCATGAGTGCTAAAGGGAAGCACCATTAAGCACTTTCTAGTGATTTGAACTTTGTTTGTTAAAAAAAAAAAGCAGCTTGCTATTGTGTAGGCTCTGCATAGGAACATCCCACTTCACTCTAGAGTTGGTTATTATTTAAATAGGAAAGCATTCCTCAAGAGTAAAGAGAAACACTTTTTCCTTACTCCCATTAGCATCAAGAGCTCAAGGAAATCTTGCTCTCAATAAAAGCGTAAGACTTGGGGTTTTCTCCTAATGCTGCCTGTGATGTGCCATCTCTTTTTCTCTCACGTATACACATACACAGCAGCATCTGCACCTGTTGATGTATCCTCAATGAACTAATCTGTCCTAATAGGAGATTCAAGCCAGCATAACACCCTTTCTACTCTATCTCTCAGATATCTGTCCATACCACAGGAACTGAGCACTTCCCAGGTCCATCAGTCCTGCACAGGCAGATGTTGCTCAACTTCTGGAGCAGTTCTACTCCTCTCCTTTTTCAAGTGGAAGAGACTTTACTTAGGAAGGGTTTGCACAGGGGGGGTTTGCATGGGAAGGGTTTACATCTCAAGGTTTTTTTTCTCTCCTATGAGCTTTCACTTCTCTCTAAATATGACAAGGAAGCTCTGTAAATTGCCATACTATGAATAAACCCAGTCTCCTGAAAAACTTGTTTCTCCATTGACTTTTTGGACCCATTGAGCTTTTATCTGACTTGGATGCTTTGTTTAGCTAAATATTTATATCATAAACATTCAGTGTATGGATTGTTGTTATGACTGCAAGCTCTGCAGGACAGAGGCTGGTTGTCTATTGCACACCTTGCACAGCCATAGTCAACACAATGCACAGCTATAGCAACAACATTCCTATGGTTTTTGAAGGCACAGACTGTGACTGATTTTCTCAGGCACAATGAAGCCGCTATTATCAGTTGCTCTAAGAAAGAAGTTTCCAAATTCACCTTTTCTGCAAAGTCTGAGGAGAATGGAGGGGGTGTTGAATTCTATCACGACAATATTAGAAAGAAGATGAGTCAAATGTGCCACAGGGGTGTCCATCAAAGACTAGAGATAAAAGTACCAAATTCCAGCAGCAAATTGTGCCTCACAGACATGATGAAATAATGCTGCTTGAAGGGAGCGAGGGGAAGTGTCACTGCACCCCGGGTGCTAGAAGTGCCTCTGTGAGCGCCAGGAGAGTGAAGTTGTCTTCGCCGCCGCGCTGCAGACTTTCTGTCTGACGCTGGGTGAGTCACTGACGTGTGGCTCATTGCAGGAGTGTGAGTGCCTGCCTGCTGTGGAAATCAGTGCAGGTCAGGTGCTGAAAAAAATTTAAGGATCTGAGCGTCTTCTCTCCTGTGACGTACAGATAATATTTCCTCTGTTCCTTTATATGGTAAGGCCTTTGAGGAATGAAATGGTTTGTGCTCAAGGCTGCAGCCTCGTCCTGAGCTCTGGGGAGACTCTTCACTGTTATTTTGGCACAGCAATAATTGGGGAAGACCAAAATTTAGCCTGCTGTTTACAGGCAGGGGACAGCTTGTGGACATTGCAGCCCCAGCACAAGCTCCTCTTGATCGAGCAGAGCAGCAGGTAAAAACCCACGTGGGTCCGGACGATGCACAGCAGGGCACGACCTGGCACACTCAAGTGACCCTACCTCTGCATTAGCACCAAGGGAAGGGAGGTCTGCCACACTCCACTTCATTCAAACAGGATTGCCAAACTCTTGGTGGGGCAGCGTTTGGGTTCCCCTGTTGCAGAATGACAGGCAGAACCACACCATCTGGGAAATCCTACCGCCGGCGGATCCTCGGTGTCTGCAGGGCGCGCTACGTGGCCAAGGACTCACCAGCCAGCCCTGGAGGAAGCTGCCTATGCTGTGAAATTAGTATTTTAACCAAGAAACAAAGTTTCCTTTCCTGTAACCCCAGACTTATGAGTCAGCACTTCACATGTCACTTATTTACAACAAAAAGCAAGGAGAGCAATTTTAAGATTTTGTAGGATGGAGGGAAAGTAAAGGGGAGACATTGCCCACAACAATCCTAAGTTAAACGTATTCCCTTTCTCTGCTTTCCAGGTCCCCGAGAAATTTTCTTTATTTTGGTACAGTCTTTTTTGTGTAGCAGCTCCAGGCCTAGAAAATTATGTTTAGCCTCAAGGTCAATGCAAAGGAAACATGTGTAACAGCTAGGAAAACTAGGCACAGAGAGATAGCTGAAATAACTTGGCTATGTCTTTAATTCCCCATACCGGCTATATCATGATCCTACCCAAAAGCAGCAAGTGTGCACTCCCTCCTAGGAGATGCAGGAATTCAAGTAAGGGTACAAATCCCATTTGTGCAATAAGCCTGAAGGCTTTCATTTACGCACCCTTTGGTAATGCGTGCTCAGCTCTAGACTGTAAATGAAAATTGCTTTGAGTCACAAGGAAAATCCATGCAACCCACAACCTCAATGTCTAACGCTGCTGGAGAACACTGGCTGAAGTCATGGAGGCTAATGTGGCCTTCTCTAAGTGGCAAAGCAATCACTAACTGTCTAATGTCTTTTCCAGCCTCCACAGGCTGTTTGGCCGCCGTGATGATGTTGTGAGGTAGTGACAAAGGCTGCAGGAAGTTCTTACGAGAAGGATGCTGTGACAAGGAAGCAAACAAGATGAGCTGTTAATGAAAGACAAAAAGCACTGAAATCCCTCAGAATATGTGGGGAGTTTTCTGGTGAGTAATACCAACAGTTTAGGAGAAGAAAAATGAGTCATTTCGACTCCACATAAACTCCTCTCATCCTGCCGTGATTTACAAACCAGCGCAGTCCCAGGGAGTCCCTCACTGAGGGATGGAGTAAATGACACTTCTTCTGTAGGGAAGACAACGTTTCAGCATTTGCCCCAGACGTGTGTGTCCTGAGACCTCCCGAGGAAGGCTGTGCTGATGGGAAAAGTCATTAGGGCCCTATGGGAGAATGTGAAACACCTGCAGGCTATGCCCAGTGAGAAGAGCAGCTATCCTGTCCTCTCACCACCCAGCTGGCAGCAATCTGCATGCAAATACACTAGTAGCCAAAAACTATATCAGGGACTAGGTTGCAAGCACCTTTCCTTTTCTTCTTCCTGCAGCCATCAGTTGCATGGGCAGCGTTGGGTGCTGTGGGGTAGATGGGAAAGCTGCCTGCCCCATCTTGTTTGGAGTGATGCAGCTGGTTAAAGTAAGTAGGGAGGGTGAAAGTCTTTGTTATGATGAGCTGGCCAGTGGCTCTTGCACAGGCCACCTCACTGGAGGGCTGTGAGTGATATCTGTAAACACATTTCATGCAAACATCGTTATCCTTGGCAGCTGCAGTAAAAAAGCTGCAGCTTAAGCGAGCGTCTGGTTCCTCAGTCTTTCCTGTGCTATGATCTCATGTTACAATGTGAACAAACTTCCTATCTGTGAAGAAGGGAAGCAGAGAAGCCCCTGGGGAGCTGAGGTGGATTTTCCCTCCTTCCCATCAGGTGCTACTTTTAGTGCAGGGCTGTGGCATATCCAGGAGCCCGGGTCTGGGTTAACTGGGGGCTCCCTGCAGCCCGACTGGTGAGATGCTCACCCTCCATGCCTCTTGCTGCATTGCTGTTGTGCCAGCAGCATGTGCTGCGGTCTCTCTGGGGTCCTTCTGCCCACTTTGGGACCCTGTCCTGCCCCAGTATGGCTGGGTCCCCTTGGAGAACAAGGCATGGGAAGAGGGCAGCGTGTCCAAACCCAGTCTCCAAGAGGCAGGGGGCTGGTGCTAGCATGGAGGGGTTGTGTCTGGCAAACTGCTTTGTCCATTTTTTTCTCCTCTGAGATCTGGGGCTTTTACTGTGTTCAGGGGTCCCCCTACAGCAGTCTAGTCATTCAGGGAGGAGGGGTGGGTCTTGTGTACTTCCATACAGCAGGGATGCTAGGGAGACCCATGGCTTGCCCAGCTGGGCATACCAAATGGGTGAATTTCACACAGTCCTGGGTCCCGCGTCAACCATATACAGCAAGAGCAGTAGGAACTTGTATAGATACCTTTAGGATCCAGGTGCTTATTTTGATAGTGTGGCCGTGTTTGGATTTGTGCTTGTGATTTTTCTTTTTTTAGAGGTATAGTGAATTAGCCCTGGCTTGTGCAATTGTTGTACCGTGTTCTGTTTTTGTGTTGTATGGGGCTCGGCAATGGTGTCAGGAGACGCGCTCCTTAAATACTCTTATTATTTATCCTCATTGTACAAGCTGCACCAAATAAGTACTAGGCATTTTCAGAAATTGCTATTGATTGGGCAACCACGTTTACAAAGCTAATCAATAAGTTCCCCCCACCATATTTTTATTTGTGATACAACTGCTCTCTTTGTATGCCTCGTGTGCTTTCCAGAGCTTGTAAGTTGTCCAGTGTAAATAGCTGATTTCATCCTTTTTCCTGGGGAAAAAATAGCCCTGCTACTATAACGCCATGCCTTTTCTGGTGAGGGAGGTGTATGTGTCTTCCTGCCTTTAGGGTGGGTAATCTCACCCTTCACAGGAAGAAGATGAAGGGATGGGAAAGAGCCTTGTTTCCTGAACACCAGAGTTACTGAAGTCTCCTGTGGATTTTTGTCCTTTGGCCTTTTCATCCTACTTCTGTTTCTACCATAATAACCCCAGCTCTTTTCACACTGCTCTTCCTGTGACTCTACAACACAGAAGATAACATAATGCTGTAGCTGTGACAGAGCTGTGCAAGTGCTAGCTGGCCAGCCAGGACGTGCTGTTTGGCCAGGCGGCTGTTTCTGAAGGGTTGGGTACCACGTGCCTTTCCACCGTGGGGAAATCATCCGGGTCTCTACCTCCACTCCTCCATGGGTTCTTCCAAACCCTGGGGGCACTTCTTGTTGCTGAAATTTCTACCACTCTTTCAAATGTGACTAAATTGAGTCAAAAAGGTTCAAAGGTTCTTTGAGGAGGATGGATGGAGAATCATCTGAGTGTCAGTCCAAAAATAATCATCTGCGTGGATGGCTGAATTGCCAAAATATCTAGAATTCTATTTAGGTTTCAAATTAAGAAGAATTTGGATAGCTTCCTCTTCTGGCCTCAAATGACTTTTTTTATTTATGCTGCCCCTGCAGTCCTGGTTTGCCTTTGGTGAGAATGAGAAAGTACACAAAGCTCTTCTAAAGGATTTCCTCACAAACTGGAAGCACCAGAATTTTGCAAGAGCTTCTTCTGTAGTGTGGGACTATGACTAAAGAGACATTGGCTTGTCTTCCTCCACTACAGCTGACTATGTCCTGGGTGAACTTGGATATGTCAATGCCCCCATGTCTGTTCTCCTTTAAGGAGAAATAGACCCACACTTGACTTTTGAAATCCAATGGATCCCGCATTTCTCTCTGGAATTTCCCACTTTGATCTGTACAGTCACCACAGTTGGTCCTATTTTGGAGATGTTTAACTTTCCTCTCACACACAGATTGGCTATTGGATCCAGGATGGGATTTAAATCAACAGGCTTACATGTTGGCAATGTTTTTCCAAGATTTTGAGAGATGTTCTTAGGAACTACTGCTTTAACCATATTTCTAAGCAAGGGCAAAACCAAGGTAGTGCAGAAGGTGGTGTGTAAGAATGTTAATTACTGCCAAAATAGTAGTACTGATATCTTTATTGTATTCCTTTAGAAATTTTAGAACCTTTTGACCATCTTCAGCCAATCTGAACAGGGAAGCAGAAAGCCAAATAATTTTGTTACTAAAAGCCTCTTGAAAATCAATGGTCAGGCAATAGTGTGCCCTGTATCAAGACCCTGGGAATTTTCAAAAGTTATAGTTACTGTTTGGCCAGCTGGCTGACTGTCCAGTTGGACCACAAATAGCCTGGAACAACCACAGCAAATGCTGCTTCTTTCCCAGTTGATAGTTATAGGACATGGGAAGGGGGAGAGTTTTGAGGATGCCATTGGTACTGGGCTGGGAAATGGGTAGGTCATGGTGACTGTAGAGGGAATCTCAGAGTCCTGTAGAAAGGGAAATGTGGGTGACACTAGAGTGGATATGCTCCGGAGTGAAAGGACATAGGGTGCAAATTCTTAGATCATGAAAAGAGGAATGATGAGGCCTGGAACAGCCTGGATGATAAAATATGTATATGATAAAATACTTGGTTTGTCATTCTATAAGAACTCATATTGCCCATTTTCATCAGGTTTTTAAACAACACAAACTGGCTTTCTTTGGCACTAGGTACAGTATAATAGTATGTCCTGAAAAAGTCAAATTGACCTATGTATAATTAATGCTTCTGCTTAATAGACATGAAGGCTTGCAGCCAGTGGAGTTAAGCTCCTAAAACCCAAACCTTTGTCTTCTGACTTTGCCTGAGATTACTTTAATTCAAGGCTCTAGACACAATTACAATTAGCTCCTATTCCTTCCTTCTGCTCCCCTGTATACTCAGTTGCTTGTCCACACCCTCAGCTTCTTGGATCATTGACTCAGATGTTTAAATGGAAAAATACTCAGCACAAGTTTATTGCAATGAGCAGAAGAAAAGAGGGTCTCTGTAAATATCTTGGTTCTTTGCAGCTGGGTTCCTCTTTGTTTACTTGACTTCCCCAGTTATTTTCAAGCCACTAAGGTCATTGCTAGTTAATAGTTGGCTAGAAATCAATAGACAGAGAGATGGTTAAAGATAAGTTTTAATAATGGGTGCAATCAAATTCTAGCAACTTTTATCTCTCTGCTGCTGCCAATGATGGGTGGTTTCTGTGCAGTGACTCCATACATCTCCCAGCTGTACAAACTCCAGGCAGGGTTTTTATCTTTGTAAAATAAAAAGTAAAAGCTATCATAGCCCACCCTGGTGCCTGCTAGCTAGTGCCCTGCTGCTGGAGAGCTGAGCCCAAGTGTGCTCAATGCTTTCCATCAGTTTCAACAGGATTTTCATCCCATGTTCACCATTGTCCTGAGAAAACAAAGCCCCAAGATATGGAGTCAGCCAGAGATGGAGCATTGTCATCTCTCGACAGCTCTCTGAACAGATGGGGGCATCTCAAAGTGTCAAGGAGCATTGCTAGTGAATTCAGTTGTTAAGTGGCTTCTGCACCTTTAATTGAGCATTATGTTGAAGTTTGATTTTAAAAGAGCTAAGCCTCATCTTAGAAGAGAAAACACTGTGCTATGATTTATGCCTTTAATCTCTGGGTTTGCTTGATTTGGAGTGTGTGCAGGGCACTGCAAAAGTCTAATAGTTATCTCTTGCCAGCTGGACATTACCACACGCAAAAGCAGATCTCACAAATACCTCTGGTGTTGAGTGATCACTTGAACAAGCGTGTTCAACGTGTGCTGGAGACAATGGCTGCTGTTGGGCTTTGGATCAGGTGCTGCATGATGTTGCTTGTGCTGGAGGTTCCTTGGCTGCCCACAGCTTGTCTGGCGATCCCGTGCCTGGCACCAGGTTCTCTTCCTGAGGGTTTTGCAGAACGTTATTGGGCTGTGATGCAATGGCATCCCATCCTGCTGCAGCAGATTCACCCAAATAGGTATGGCTGGCACTTCCATGCATGCTCAAGCAAGTAAAAATCTTAAACCTCCACCTAAAGCCGTGCCAGATGTTTTCATAAATGTGACTGGCCATTGGGATGGCCTGGGCTTGGAGTGCCTGCCAGGAGTTTGAGGGACTCAGTGCTCAGTTCCCTGTTTTGCCCCAGACTTCATCTTCTGCCTCAGGCAAGTTACATCAGTGCTGTGACTCAGTTCCCTAGCAGTACAATGGAAATAGCAACACTGCCCTAACTTGTGGGATTGTGATGGTAAACACCTCTAAGACTGCAAGATACTGTGTTCCTATGACCAGGACAGCCACATCAGTACCTACTGTATAAAAAGTGACTTGAGCTCTTTTATCTGCTGAATGCTTCAGGGAATGGTTTGGCTTGAGGAAAGGTTTTAGGAGTGCTGAACCTGCCCCAGGGTGTGGGAAGGGACCAGGTAACCATCTGAGTGCTCAGGACCTTCTCCTGTGAAAACATTGGCAAATCCTGAAGGTCTTGCTGAACTGGCATGTCACCTGAAGACTTGCACCAGAAGCACCAGGTGCCTGAGGTTCCCCTGTTGTAAGAGCTCTGTCCAGGCTATGAATCAGGGAAATTAATTCAGCCTGTGAATCCAGGGCTATGAATTCAGTCTGTGAGTGAAGAAGAGCTGCAGGGCATAATTAACTAGCTGCTTGGGGATTACCTAGAGCCTGCAAAAGTTTGCAACTTCTCCTGGGTGCAGAGACACCTAACTCAAATGAGTGCAAGGGTTACTAGGAACTTGGATAAGCTACCACTGCCTGCACTGCCCTCTCAAAGCTTGCAATCTCCCTATGTGCACCGCATCTCTGGAGGAACTTCCCCGTCCTCCGAACATCTCCACCCCTCCCTCCTTTCTGCAAGAGTTGGTCTGCTAGGAGAAAGAGGTGGCCCCTTGGCCAATGGCACAGCTTTTCAATCCACTACAGGCAACGGCTGGCTTGGCTACTTTAGCCAGCCAAAGGGGCACCTGTTTGGACAATTGAAGAACACTAGGGCATGGTTTCAAATGATTCACTGGTGGAAGAGAGATGTGGACTGTTCATTACAAATCCTGCTGGAGATGCATGTTCTGAATGATCCTAGCAGTAACCTCTGAGTGACCTCATGAGGTATTAGGTGAATGAAAAGTGGCACAAGAAAGAATGGTAGAAGGTCTTGGGGGGGTTGTTGAACATCCAGACAGCATATGGAGTCCATTTTCGTTATGAGACATAATTGAAAACAGTTCACATGTAGAGTATTTTACATTTATATGTAAATACAGTAAGCAGTTTCCAAATTAATAGGTGGAAGCTGAGTTACCAGTTTGTTTTGTTACTAGTATGCAGTAACAGGACACCTCAATGGATTCAAGGTGGTCATGTCTTTATGGGTAACCTAGGATGCAGCCTGTCTTTGCAGTGGCATTATCTAGCACACCAGCTTGTCACCATGTCTAGGAACTATTTCCTGGTTGGTCATTTACTTGTAAATAACTTCCAATCCACTTTAGGAAGTAAAAATCTCTGCATTAATGCTCTTGATAATACATTAGAAGAAGCAGATGTCTTGCCCCAGTTTTATCAACCCCTCTTCTCTATGGATTTTGGCCATGGAGCAGAGAAATCAAAATACAGCTGAGAATCTATTCCTGCTTTCAGTGAGCAAATCATGTAATACCTCTCAATCAACCTGTTAAATATAATTTAGTTCCTCCTGATCCATCTTTTGGGGCTAGAGGCTGTTTGCTTGTCCAAGGATCAGCAGGTAAGAGCATCGTTTCCTGGTGCTTGTGATAAAGTTTTTAAGCCTACATATGCTTCATACCCCTGTGTGAGTGGTGAGTGGCCTCTCACACCTGGCATGGAGCCACACCTGAAACCCAAACCTTTGCTGGGCTGATAAGCCAAGCCATGTAATGAGAAAGAAACACTCTGCCTTGCTTTTGAACACACTCAAGGACACACACAATGTCAGCTTGTCCAACGGCAGGAAGGATTTATTTGAAAAAAGAAGGGGGAGGGGGAGAAAAACCCTTATTTTTTAATACTGAGCAAACAAAGTGAGGTTTGGATGTTTGGGGATTAGGACTTGGAATCTGTAAGCATTAGGCTCTCATTTATTTTGAATAAGGCCAAGGTCACAAGTGACCTGAAGTTGTGGTTGTGTCGCTTTGCGTGAAGAACTGTTTAGAGTTTGTGAATGAGCAGTGAGTTTGCCCCAAAACTGCTTCTGTAAGGCCCAGCCTATTTGCTCCTTAATGTCAAATATGGTTTGAGTTTTGGTCAAGGGCAGAATAGGGATGTTGACATCAAACATTTTCCCAAAGTTTGCAGACAGCATTTTGACTTCTGTTTCAAAAGGATATTTTCTATGTGCAGAACTTTCATTTGAAAGTGTGGAAAGTGGGAGGGCAAAGTTAAATAACTCCCCCAATTTTGCTTGTTAAATTAAATGTTTTGGACAGACCCTGAAGTACGTTTCCCTATTATCTTTGTTTTGCTAAAATTGTGTGCTTTCCACTTGGTTGTCAAGGAGGGGAGGAAAGGAAAATCTTCCTTGTAGTCCCAGCTTAAATCAGAGTATCAGCTAGGAGATCGCATAAAGGTTCTGGGCTCATTACTTTGGGTGCAGCACAGGCAAGTAGCAAAAACAACCTTCCCCTCCCTGACGAACGCCTGAACAGGAATTAGACAGGATGCAACAAGTGGACAAAACGCAAATGGGAGTGTTGGAGGAGGATGAAACGAGGAGGAAGCTGTGCCTTGCCATGGGCCAGCCTGCTGCCAGATGGGTGTGAGGGGTAGGCTTGTGGCACAGAGATGTTTTAAACTGCTATGTGAAAGATGCTATGCTGCCTGTTGACATGAATTTTGAAGCCCACATGGTAAAAAAAAAAAAAACAAACTCTGCTGTTTTTGGCATTAATGACTAGTAGTTTCATCAACAAGACCTGAATGTGAATGCTGTCATGGGAGTTTCCGCTTTCTTCACTGTCTCAGTGCTATAAGTCATGCTCAAAGCTTGTTGATGTTGTCTCGGCCCACTGCCAAGGCCCATGCAGGAGCTGTCTGGGGGGCAGGGGGCTTTCTCTCCTGGGCAGTCAACCCAAAGGCTTTTCATCTTCAGAAGATGTTAGTTAACAGATCAAAGATGCTCAAAAATGCCAACTGCTCCTGGTTCCTGTTGTCTGCAAATAGGAGCTGTGGGTGCTAAGGTCATGACTTGAATAAACACCAGAGTAGGATTCTCAGTAGCAGCCAAATGCTTAAGCACTTTGCAACCCAGTGGCTCTCAGACACTCACAAAGATGTTCTTGTGATCCTTTGGCAGGTGCTGAACTGGAGATGTAGACCTGAAATTCTGCCTGGAGTCTGCAGTTTTCAAAGCAGCTCCAGGAAGCTACGTGTAAACTCTTGACTCGGTTCAGCTCCATTTGACACCTTTGGAAATGTGCACCCTTGTGCAGCTGAGGCAGAGAACAAGGATGAGATGGGAGGCAGTGCAGGGTAGCAGTGCAGCTGGCTTGCTGGGCCAATTCAGCTTGTGGTTGCTTGAGCAGTTAGCCCATGAAACCTGTGAAGCCCACTCTGCCTTGACACTAAAACCTGTTCTTGCTCTGAACAGTAGTGGGACCCCTGTAACAACTGGTACCCACCCTACAACCTACCATACATAGGTTTTCCAGATCACTGGGGCAAACCACAGCAGAAAGTGAGGCTCTGGGCAGCTGGAGATCAAGTAATGGTTCTGCACTTTTTTTTTCAGGGTAACCAACAGCTGATTGAGAGTCATCAACTAAAACAGTGTGGTCATGATCCAGCAGTTGGCTGACAGCTGTCCTCCCAAGGCTGGGACAAATATAATTTGCTCCTTGTTGCCATTCAGTTATGGAACCTCTTGGTGGGTTGCTCCTAAGGAGATGAGGAGAATAGCTTCTAAAGCTAGAGGAGAATGTTATTTGCTAACCACAGAGTCTTGGGCTGCTAATTAGGAGAAAGTTTCTAACCCTCAGATTTTGAAGTTGCTTCCCAGTAGGAACAATGAATGCAAGAAAGTCCTGCCTAAGCATGTGACTTGACAAACTTAAAAAAAATTGTCACAATTACAAGAAAAGCAGATTTGCAATAGCAAGAGATTAAATGTAGTAATCTGTGAGTCTTTCCAAGCTCCTGTTCCAGTTGTGATCTTCCTGTGATATCAGCTCTTGTTTCAAAGCAAACTGGACTAAAACTTCAACTCTTTGGTATCATCTTTAGTCTATTCCCATCCCTAACCAAGCTATTAACTTGCAGAATCAGTTATTAAAGGCACCTGTGACCCCCTACAAACCTCCAGAGCCAACTGACTTCCTACTTCTCCTTTCTGATCTGATTTGAGGTCAAGATCTGAATATGCTTCAGCACTCCAGTCCAATTAAAAAATTCAATTTGTGTTTAAAATTTGTTTGGGGGTCTTTAATTCCCTGGGAGTAGATTCCTCCCCTCCTTGCAAAGTTGTAGGAAAAAGCAGGTTCAGTGTTATTAAATGACTCACCAAACTAGCCTAGTGGCTTAGCGGGCTTATGTGAAGCTTACTGTACTCAATGGAGCATGGTGGGACACCCAGCACTGTCTGCCAGGTCAGGAGTTGAATCAGTGCTATCTGAGTGATATTATCCAGGATGCCTGGGGACAGAGGAAATTAAAAGTCACTAATGCTTACTGCCCTGAGCCAAGACTCAATTGCAGAAGCACCTGCAGGGTTGGCCTGCACACCTACTGCTTTTTTTTTTTTTTTTTTTTTCCCTTGGTTGACTCTTCAATGTGTTTTTATTTCCAAGCCAGTGGATGGCATAAGGCTGGCTCTGGATGGCCAAAATAGTCAGGGATGAGGCAGAACAGGATGCTGCTGATGTGCAAAAGGTCTTGGGGACACTCTTGGGAGTGAGGGTAGAGTGGTGGGAAATGAGCAGCCCTTTTCCTTTTGACTTGTGATCTCCGAGCCTACAAAAAATAGATGTAGGTGATGCCCTTTGCAGCATGACAGGAGGGGGGCATGGAAAAAAAGGCAGGCTAAGGCTGTTCCAAAATTTTCATAAAAGGGCTTTGTCTGAGGAAAATCTGGGGTTTCAACTGACCAGAATTTCCTCTTTACTGGGAGAAACATCTGCTATTGAATCCCCCCTTTTTTAGCTGGAAGCTAAACTAATAGAAATAGTTTGGGATCAAATGAAGCGTTCTCTTTTTTTGCAGTATTTTAAAGAGAATAAAAAGTTTCTTTTTGAAGAGATTGGAGCAGAAATGTGAAATATCAAGGTGAGCTGAAAGTTCTGAAAAAAAATTCTTCAGTTTGACTCAAAATAAAACCTTCAGATTATTCTGAACTGCCAGTGAACCGAAAAATCAGTCATTTGCACTAATGATAAGTAACTGGCAGGTTGTTTTGCCTGTCAAATTCTGTGTCTTGTGGAGTGAGCACATTGTTGTCTGCTGACATGATCTACTGAGATGTTAAAAAAAAAAAATCAAATACAGCTCCTCTCTGCTGGCAATAAGGCTCACTGACAGGTGCAAGGGACTTATTTTCTCCTCCTGTCTGGACCATGGGGATGAGGGACCCTAATCCCAGTTTGTACTTTCAAACTTCCATGGCCTAATCAACACCCCAAATTTTCCTCTGGGTAGTGACGTTCAGAGACTGTCATAGCAATAATCGCTGATTATCTGGATGGCAGTGGCATCTGCAGGCAGCCACCCGTGCCAGGGCAGGACACAATACCACAGTGTGTCCCAATGGGGAAGGTGGAAGATAAGATGCTGGGCAGGGGCTGGGAGGGGTGGGTAGGAACTGAGCTTTCCTGAACCCTCTGCTAAGGGTTGGTGTTACCCACCACCACAAACAAGGGCAAATGACAGAAATCAGCTGGGCCCTTCACTAGGGTAAAGAAAAATGAGGCAGAAAAAGAATGAAATCTGGGTGTCTCCCAGCTCTTCCTCCTACTGGGAGATGGATGTGTGTGTTTGGGAAGCAAGCTACCTTCTCCCACAAAGGATATATAACATACCCCATATATCTTGACACTTGTATCTTGATGCTTGTACTTATTTAACCTTGGGTGCTTTTCTGATAACATTGCCAAAACAAAGGGGAGTAGGCTGCCTAGTAGCTGGGGACTGCTGTTGACTGAGAGGTGGGCTGAGACCGGTAAGGGGCTGCTAGAGAATAAATTCCTGTGACTTGGGCTTTTGGGGCAGAAGACTGCCCCAAAACCCACGTGGGCCAGCGAATTGTCCTGGGCTTGTAAGAGCACAGCAGGCTGAGAGGAAAAGGGGTAATGGCTTGTGTGCAGGGTGGAGGGAGGGCTGGGGCACAGTCACTGCTGGCAGATGCACTGCGGGGGCTTGCTGGGCAGGAGAGAGGTCTCCTTGCTGCGGGTCTCGTGGTGGGGTGAAAAAAGGCTGCAAAGAAGGTATACAGCCATAAGTTGCTGGAGGGAGAGGATGCAGCATGAGGATGCACTGAAGCTATTAAGTTGCAGCAGCCCAGACTAGATAGCCAGGAAAGAACAGGGGAATCGTAATAACTGTAATTTCATGGTACCTCTACCAGGTGACCAGGGACTTGCTGAGTGAGGCGGTGTCTGAGCTGGAAGGAAGTTCTGCTGGGAAACTGTATGAGGGTCTGGGTTTCATCTGAGGTGCATCTGGTGGTTGTGGTTAAGGCAGAAATCTGGTAGTTAAACCAAATCAGAGTTTAGGCATGGGGGGAAGTCTGGAGGCAGGCTGAGCTACAGGTAGACATCTCATCTTGCTCGTCAAAGTCGACGTTCTTCCGCCTGTCTCGGCCTCTCTCTTGCGCTCGCTTTCGCATGTCGGGACTCGGGGCGCGCATAGGTA
>JANHGO010002876.1:0-28628 GCA_024606505.1 Aquila spilogaster
GGAAATTAGTTACATAGGTAAAAATTGTTTTAATTGCCCGGTCAAAAAAGGTAAAAAGTTTTTGTGCCTAACTGCAGCATAAGGTCTTTTTTTTTTTTTTTTTCACAGTTGTAGTACAATGCAAAAATGTATAAATAATATCAACAGGCTCCATCTTTTTTCCCACTAACTGACTAGAGGAACAAGAAGCACTTTGTCCTTAGCTGAGCCCTTATTAAGCCATACACAGTAGAACTTATTTTCCCATTTATTTTCCTGCTTAAATGTGCGAGGGCTCTGACGGGAGATTGACACAGATGTTGGCTTTAAGGCAGTTTGTAGAGATAAAGCCATTTTACATAGTGAAAACTATGAACACTGATAAGATTTTGAGCATTCTAATCCCTCACAGAATCCCTCCAAGAAAGTAAATGCACAGAACCATCAAACATTTTATGACTCAAATTGCTGTTAAAGCAGTCTTACAGAAACAAATGAAAGACATAATGCTTAGATCAACTGAGTCAAGGTTCTGATACTGAGATGGGGAGAGAATATTTCATCTGAACAAGAACAAGAAAGAGCCATAAAAAAAAATAACAATAATAAAACTGAACCCAAAAGCATTTTTTGAACACATTCTCAAAACAAGATAGAGTTGTTAAAAACAGAATTGGAAAGGACTTTAAGATCATCTAGTCTGTTTCTTGTTAAAACCAAAATCAATCAGGTTTAAGTCAATCCTTTTTGTTGTAGTTATTTTTTTTCTAAACATTTCTTTAAAAAAATCACTGCTTCCTTTTCCCCAAATCCCAAAAAAAAAAAAAAAAAAACAAGTAATTTAGTTGTGTCTCATTACTATTCTTTTTTTCAACTTTTTTTTTCCAGTCCAACAGTTCTGTGCTTCACTGCAATTACTTTGTTGTTTGGTCTGAGAGTGTAAAACTTTTAAACAATATCTTTTCTCTCATAAAGCTTTTCCTATCTATGCTTTGTTTTGTCCTGTCTTAATTTTTTTCCTTTTTTCAAGAGAAGCTTGTATATTCTATGCTTTTTTCCTTTTGCATGGAGGCTAATGTAATAATGCATGGTCTTTAGCATCAGATCAAACTCCCTAGCTTTTAATTCCAGTGAAGGATACTTAGAAAAAATAGTCCTTGTCATTCAATGAATGCTGAGCCATTGCCATGTCTTACCTTCACACTCAGCTCATAAAATGAGAAAGGATACTTTCCTCTTCCGCATACAAATGAGATCTAAAAAAATTATAGTAATAATCCTTACACCCTTATTAAATCACAGTGTTGTGTTGTAGAATTTGACCTATGCTGCTCATTTATGTGAGAGTTTACAGAATAGCACTATAAGCACTTCTTTTCTATAAAGCTGATTTTATCTTAGGCAGAAGGAAGTGATTTTTTTCCTTTTCTAGATATTCATAAAAACAAATCAGATTTCAATACACACATAGATTAATAATTCATCTAGACCATGTATATTCAGCTCCAAATTCTGCCTCCTTATTAGTTGTCCTGGCTTGAATGACTCTGAAACATATCCTGAATTTCTTCTTTGTGAATCACAGCCATAACAACACCTTTCTTTTTAATTTTACACCGGAGGTAATAATATACAATATTGTGGGATTCAAGGACAAGAAACCTGAACAGTACATTGTTATGGACTGTAGTGAAGGACCAACTGCACAATAAAAATATTAGAGATCTATTTACTTTAGACAATCATGGATAAGAGTAAAGAACATTTGTATGAGCCAGAACACTGAGGAAACAGTAGAGAAAATTTGAAAAAATTCTTTATTCTGAAAATTTGACAAAACAAATTGACAATTTTTGTCTCAGTTGGTATAGCAAAAGATTTCTATTCGAGATTCTCATAAATGAATGGTGTGTAGGTTTTGGGTTTATTTTTTTCTAAGATTATCTTTTAATTTATTTAAAAACTATAGGAGCAATTGGATCAGGTATCTTTTTAAGGCATATTTACTTTGCTTTTGTGGGTACCTGGAGTACTATATTGTTACCGGTTTATGGGCCCATTCGGCCCGGTTCTGTGACTAATGGGGCGGGGGACCCACACGGACCCACGCCCCAAGAAAGGGGAAAGGGAAGAAGGGAGAGGGTAGGGAGATGGGCCTAAAAACAAAACAGCGGCAACCATCTGAGGAGGAAAACTAATTTACTAAATAAGATACTAAAATGCAAAATAACACAATATAGTACAATATAATTGGAATTGAGCTAATAAATCAAAGAGAGAGAGTGTCTGAAACTGAAGGCCTTACGCTAAAGCTGAAAGCGAGACGGCTGGGGAACCTCCACTGCTGAGATAAGCAGCAAAAGAGAGAAGTCTTGGGACTTGCGTGCAGGTTTATCTTTCCCTCTGGGTGGAGAACAAGAACGCAAAGTCCTCTGGGGTATGGAGTTTTTTTCTGAGAGCCAGGTACCCAGAAATTCGGCAGCCCACGGAACTGGAGCATTAACTCTTTAACTCCCAATGCATTACATGATGTTATGATGTGGAATACCGATAATAAAAAATCATAAAACCATGACAGTTCTGGACCATTCTCAGTTCTGGGGCCCCCAGCATAAGAAAGACATCAAGCTGTTAGAGTGAGTATAGAGGAAGGTCACAAAAAAAAATAAGAGGGCTGGAGCACTTCTCCTATGAAGATTTGCTGAGAAATTTGGGGTTATTTAATAGAGAAGAGAAGACTCTGGGAAAAGCTTATAGTGTCCATTGAGTAATTAAAAGAAGGCTTACAGGGAAGATCTGGAGAGAGACTATTGGAGAGTGCAATAGAAGGACAAGAGGTAATGGTTTTAAGCTAAAAAAGGGTAGGTTTATACTACATATAAGGAAGAAATTCCTCAGGATGAGGATAGTGAAGCACTGGAACAGGTTGTCCAAATAAGTTGTCAATTCTCATCCCTGGAAGTGTTCAAGACCAAGTTGGCAAGCTACTTTTGTGGAAGGTAACCCTTACAATGGCATGAGGTTGGAACAAGATGGTCCTTAAGATCTCTTCCAACCCACACCAATCTATGATTCAAACATACTAGTTATAATAAATGGCTTACAAAAATATTGAAGATATCTTGCTAGATGAGAACTAACCATTATTAAATAAGATTCTATTCAGCCTAATTTGTCTTGCTTGTACTATTACCACATGAAATTGTATTGTACCAGCCATATTTATTCTCATTGCTTGTACAGTAAACATAACGAAAGGGCCTAGATAATGAATTTTTGGGGGGGACTAAATATCACAGATATTTTTAAACATTATTGATGCAAAATGCATAAAAAATCAAAGAAAGAAGACAGAATGTGTTTCTATTCAGAAATAAAATATAAATTCTTCTGATCACCAGTATTAGTTTGTTATCATGCTGAAAACTAAGAAAACCCCAGCTAGTTCAAGTATGTGTACTTTAGACCAGATTAAAATGACTAGCATTTCATTCATGATTGTGCAGTCTTTTAAAACTTAAACTAATTCTATATTTCCAGTATTAACTTTCAGATGATATCTCAGTGATATCAGCCTTACATAACAACATAGCTGTTACTGTTCTTATACTTCTGTTTTGTTTTGTTTTGTTTTGTTTCTTGTATCTTCTTGTCCTTCAGTGTTTTTTTCTGAGGTATCATTTCAACGGTTCTTTCACACTCAGTGAAATCTCTCACCTGCTTGGCATCTGTGCCTGTAGTATTCATTTCATGCATGTATACAGTCCAGAAAAATAACTGAAACTACATTTATCTTGCTATTGTGGATATTTCGTGATGTGAAGCAGTTGTGATTTTAGTAGTAGTTAATAGCCCAAACCTTATATACTCAATATAAAAGGTATGGCATTCAGACATATGTTCATTCTTAATGCAGATAACATTGAGTGCTACAATTAACATGACAGTGATTTTTAATTTTCCACTATTTTTTTCTTATTAACCCAGTACAAATTCAATGGTACTGTTCAGCAAATTAGAGCAATATTGTTTGAGTATTTCAAAGTCTCCAGACTCTGTCTTCCCCTCCCATATTTGTACCTTCTGTTGCTGCATCAGTATACATCGACAGCTATTATCTCCAGTGCTGTCACTTTACAAAAGTAGCAGTCTGAAAGATTGTTATGGATTCCGTGAGTATTCTTGTGCTTTCATGGGATTAGTTATAGCTGTGCTTCAAATCAAACTTCGGCTGCATCTGAAATGTTGAAGGCTTTGATTTTGTTTGAAGGGATTTGAACATTGCTTTCTCTTAAATTCACACCTCTCCTTTCCAACAAAGAAATAAATGGCATATCTACCTTAATCATTTAATTGGCAGTGGCATCTCTGAGGTTTCCTGTTGCCTGCTTCAAAATAATAATCCAGTAATGTCACCCAACCAGCTATCAGAACAACATTTTTCTTAATGTATTCAAGGGGACAAAACTACTGTTTCAGAAGCCCACTTGTCATGATAACAAAACTGCTATGCAAACTGCTCCAGGATGGCTTTACCTTTCACAAGGTAAATGACTTAAATCTTTACCCTGAAATCTCAAAGAGTCTGTTAATATTTTCATAAAACTAGTCCTTTGAATGACATGTTGAAGCACTTTGAGCTACTACATAAAATACTGTAATTATATTCTCACTAAATAACCCTTGAATTTTTCAGGGCTGCTAAATTTGTATATATAGATCTTCAATTCAGCAGATTACTACTGAATTCCTATAATATGGGACAAATTTAAATTGTTAAAGAATGAAAGGATTAAGTGCTTCAACAGAGAAGAAAACTTTCACAGCATTTACTGTAGCAGACTTAGGTATTTTACTGAATTGTGAAAATTTGTAGGCAGTTCTTCAGATCTGTCATAATCATATATATTGTACTTTTTCAATTTTTAATAGTTACCTTTCAAGACTGAGTAGATTATTCCATGCTTTGACACAGCTTCTAAGCCTACTTTTGGCTCTTCCAGTCCATCTTGAATTCCCATAAACATGTTCCCAAAAACTTTGTTGTGAAAGGGGGTAAGTAAAGTAGCTCAGTGAATTACGGTGTAGTTCTTAGCATAGTCCAGTTTCCAGCTCTGCATGTTCAATACAGTTAATTGGCACAGGAGAAAAAAAAAGCAAGTAATTTCATTTTCTTCCATTTTATTTTTTATTACATCCCATTCCACAATAGAGGCAGTTCCACTCCAAGGGATCACTGCTAGACAAAGAGTGACTTTATTCCTGTCTGGTTTTGTTATTGCTTTCTTTTCACCTCAAAGACGAGCTCTTCGGAGTATGCATAGAATTCTGGCTTCCACTGTTTTTACTGTATTTATAATTTCACTGAAGGATTCAGGCTAACACTTGTCAGAAGATCTGTGACAAACTAAAGCTGTAACAGCCTCCTTTCCTTGTTTAATCACCCCATAAAATCAATGTGGCTGCCACGGTGAGAGTAAGAAAGGGGTGTGTGATATTTTTAGTAGTAGTAACTGATGCTCCTGTCTCTTATTCACAACAGGAACAGCAACACTGTCCCTTTGAACCTCATTTCTTGTTCTCAAATCCAGCCCCATTTCTTCCTAAATCTTTTTTTTTTTTTTTTTTTTTTTTTTTTTTTTTTTTTTTTTTATGTAGAAGAAGAAAAGACCTCAGTCTCTCTCTATTCAGGGTCACAAAATATTATGGAGCCTAATTAAAACAAGTTAGCCTGCGCAGAGCTCAAAAAATACTTGTTTCCACCGCACATCATTTGTGAAGACCAATCTGATTCTTTTTTTTTTTCTTTTTCTTTTTTTTTTTTTTCACCACTGAAAGCAAGTGAAGGAAAGCTGTTTTATGGCTGTCAGGCATTTCCAGGTAAATTTTGTGGAGCATGTTATCTTACTGAAATGTGTCTGCATTTTGTTATTAAAATCAGATTTTTGATCTCCTTTAATTTATTTCATTAGATTTTTGAATATTTTAAAATAAAATATTTCATGTTTGTGAAGTACCTACGCATCAGGCATTGTAAGTGCTAGTTAGTCCTACCTTCAGTAAACAAAAGTTTTCTTACTTTAAAGATGCTTATCTTCTCCACATTTAGCTTGTCTTAGTCACAAGACTTATTAATTAGCAAGAGGCATGAAAAAGAAAAAAAAAAAACAAAGAAAGACTAAGTGAAGATGGATTTTGCGTGCACTTTCTCACCATGTCTATATTACAGTTACAATGTCATAGTTAAGGATAAGTTCTGAAAAGGAAAGAAAAGGATAAAGAGCTGAGCCGAACACCATGAAGTTCAAACATGAGAACTCTCAGTTCCAGTTGTGAAATAATTTTGACTTGGGTGGAAATTCGCATAACGTGGGAAAGCTTGTTTCTTATCTTCACACAGTTGTGTTTTCTCTGGAATGATCAATTTCCAAGTAGCATTTCAAAATATATGCAAAAAAGAGCTTCCTTTGAACCTCAGTAATCCCATATCTATTTGGAATGCACATGAGGGAACTGTTAAACCTCTGACTCTCCTGTAACACTGCTTATATTCTGATGATCTAATTCTAAAGTAGTTAGACAAATAATTAAACTAAAATTAGAGGAAATACATAATTATACAAACATCCAAAATGTTTGTGGGCAAAACGTTTTGATATAAGGTCATATTTGATCTGATTATGTGTTGACAGCATCATGTTTGCTGGAAGAATTTCTGTTTCAGATAGCACAGGTGTGTGTCAGGCAAACAAAGCAATTTTTGTGTTGTTTTTGTTTTTTTTTTTCTATTATAACATAATACTTTTTATCTGCCTGTGTGGATTCTACAAGAAAAAAAAAAAACAAGAAGATTAAGCTGAATATATGATCAGTAATTGCAGATATCTCAGAAATCTTATGTAGCCCTTTTAATTACATTTTGTCGCGCATTCTATGACTGCAATGTACATTGGATGTTTGAAGAATGCCTGCTAATGATGAAATTATTAATGATAATATCGAAGTTGAGTACAATTTTACTCCATCTTTGAAAAATTTTTAGAAGTGAATACATCTGCAAAATAATAGTAAGATATGACATTGGATTTGATTTCCCTCCCCACTGCAATTGAAAAATTGAATATTCAAAGGCTCTAATTTTCAAAAAAAGATGAGTAATCCAATCTCATTGATTCACCCTAAGTATTGCATCAAGAAGAACTAAATCTCGAACCAAGGAGGCTCTTAGGCATTCAGAGACTTTCAACTATTCTGTTCTATTGTGTCTAAGTCATTGCAGGCTTAAGATCTTCACATTTCTCTAATGCAATTTCTGACTAACAGACTTGAGATAATATTTTACTTGTATTGTGTGAACAAATACATTAGAAAGGAAGGTTATCCTCATGCTTCAGTAATGAGAACAATGCTGCTTTAGCACAGGTGGCTCAAAAGCATGAATAACTTAATGGGAAACAAACTAAAGAATTTGGAGTTGTGTACTAACTATAACAAGACATCTGTATGACTATGTTTTATATTAACCTCATATCACTTATTTATACTATGATTTAGAATACTATAAAAACATACGAAACCTCTTAACATCTGCTCGAATTACTGTACACTGTGATTGTTATTAAATGAAAATGAAAGTTTTTCAGGAGATTTCTCACACTTTTCCAATTCTTACTATTTCTATAGTTAAAAAAATAGCTATTGTTCAGTTTTATTTTATTCCCTGAGCATCTTCTGTTGCAGAATTTGGGTTACAAGATTCAACTTTGAGGCTATCTGTGTGAAGTTATGGACAAAAAAAAAAAAAAAAAAAGCAGAGATTCCTTTTACATCCGTCTTTGTAAAATTGTCCTTGGCAAGATGAAATAAGTGAAATTAATCATGTGCTGTCACAGTCATACGTTGATGACCATTATCCTAATGACTTTTGGTTGGGGCTAAGCTTAGAAATTCTCTATGAATATCACTGCTTTGTTTCTCTCTCCATACCTAAGGCAGAGATATACGTTTTTAACTATTCTCCCTCCACATTAATGCAATTGGATTTTGTTGAAAATGTGAAATACTATTTTCTTAAGTTTTTGTGTATTTCTCTGAACATAAACTCATGGCAATTTCTTGAATTCTTCAGGTAACATTCCATACTGTTTATTTTGGAATTATTTTCATTCATACATGAAAGCATACTGTGCCTGATCTTTTCACTGTTAGCCTTATTTAGTGATTAATATTGCTGTACAACTACCATACTGATACTACTTTCTCTCTTTGTGTACAAAATTTCAGTTTTTCATGCACAGAAAAACATTCATATATATATATCAAAATGTAGCTGTAGGAACTTGATACATTTCACAGAAATTATGCTACAAAAATTTGAAGTATCTGTACTGGGATCATACATGGTTGCCACAGACAGACCTCAATCCATTCACTATAAATTGAGCTTGAAAATAAACTCACATGATAGCAAATGGTGTGGTACAACGTCAGGCACTCTCTGTTCACCAAGGTCAGGAGCCTACATGTACATGGCATGCCTCTTATTCAGTCAGTTTTATGCAGAAACATAACTACAGAATAGGAAGAGTGATGTAGTTTGCAGACATGTTGAGAGACATATCCGGACCTGAGAACCCAGAAACATCTTTATTCCCAATAATGCAGTAACATGCAGACAGAAAAGATCAAAAATTAAACAAAATGAAGATAGTCAAATAAACTGTCCTTACAAAGTTAATTGTTAATATCCACAATTAAAAAACAAACAAAAAAAAAAATCAAATTTTGTTTTGAAAAAAAAATAAGAAATGAAGATGAGCAAAAAAAAAAAAAAATCAATTGTGGGAACAGTGAACCAAGGCAGTCATGCGCTCTAGCAAAGATAATAACAGAAACTTCTATTAGAGAATAGGCTGTTTAACTGTAATATAAGTCTGTGCGTGTGAGTTTAGATCAGTTGTTTGAACATATGTATCCAATCTTATCTTTCCCTGAGAGTATCTCTAGTATATTATTACATCTACTTTTCAGAAGACAAAGATCTCCAGCAGTCCTATGTCATATCAGGGAGATATGTACAGATCC
The DNA here is from genome assembly GCA_024606505.1 of Aquila spilogaster. NCBI lineage: Eukaryota > Metazoa > Chordata > Aves > Accipitriformes > Accipitridae > Aquila > Aquila spilogaster. Next base: position 9,064 of record JANHGO010002876.1, read on the forward strand.
TAGATGACACTAAACTTAAAAATATGGACAATAAAGCCCTGTGTCTCTATAGAGCTGGAGTTTAAGAAGCATTCAACTAACCAAATGAGAATGTCTAATTTAGGGTGAGCATCATGAGCATCTTTCAAGATCACACTGCTGGTACTGTTTAAATGATTGATAGTTGATGTATGTGGATTTGCATAGGCACTCTGTACAATCTGAGATACAGAGAATCTCAGGTGGATGCCTAGGGCTAGCAGATGAGACCTGCAGAGAACCCTTGTCTTACAGGAAAGATCTGAAGATGTTTCAAATTTAATTGGTTTACTATCCCCTTTTTTTCCTGTAGCTCCCCTTTAGATATTGAAAGGCCACTATCAGGTCACCCCAGAGTCTTCTCTTCTCCAGGCTTAAGAGTCCCAGCTCTCTCAGCCTGTCCTCACAGGAGAGGTGTTCCATTCCACAGATCATTTTTGTGGCCCTTCTCTGGACACGCTCCAATAGGTCTATGTCTGTCCCGTACTGAGGATTCCACATTTGGACACAGTACTCCAGGTGAGGTCTCACCAGTGCAGAGTGGAGGGGCAGGATCACTTATCTCAGCCACACTTCTTTCGATGCAGCCCAGAATATGGTTGGCTTTCTGGGCTGTGAGGCCACACTGCTGGCTCATGTTCAGTTTACCATTCACCAGTACCTCCAGGTCTTTTTCAGCAGGGCTGTGCTCAATCCTTAACACCCCCCATCTTGTATTGGTGGTGAAGATTGCCTCAACCCTGGTGCAAGACTTTGCACTTGGATTTGCTGAACCTTATGAGGTTCACCGGGACCCACTGCTCAAGTCTGTCTAGGTCCCTCTGGATGATATCCTGTCCCTCTGATATGTCGACTGCACCCCACAACTTGGTGTCATCAAGAAATTTGCCGAGGGTGCACTCAATCCCTCTGTTGATGTCATTGATGAAGACATTAAAGAGTATCAGTCCCAGCACCAACCTCTGGGGGACACCACTCGCCATCGATATCCATCCAGACATTGAACTGTTGACCATCACTCTCTGAACTCAATTCTGCAGCTAGTTCTTTGTCCACTGAACAGTCCACCCACCAAATCCAAATCTCTCCAATGTGGAGAGAAGGATGTTGTGGAGTACCATGTCAAAGGCCATACTGAAGTCCAACTAGATGACACCAGTGGCTATTCCCTTGTCTACTGATGCAGTGACACCATCATAGAAGGCCACCTGGTTGGTCAAGTAGGATCTGCCCTTGGTGAAGCCATGCTGGTTCTCCCATATCACCTCCCTGCCTTCCATGTTCCTTATCAGAGTTTCCAGGAGGATCTGCTCCATGATCTTCCCCAGCACAGAGGTGAGACTGACAGGCTGGCAGATCCTGGGGTCACCCTTTTTATCCTTTTTAAAAATGGGTGTGATGTTATTCATTGAGAGTGGCTTGGTAACTACAGCAGCTAAGAGGTTTGTAAGTAAACTGCTGAGCTACTAGATGCTGTTCAAAAAGACAAAGGTTATAATGTCTGCCTCTCTTGCGGACATTTTAGATTCCCTAGGACATTTTAAGTAACAACGGACACTTATTAAGGGAAAGCTGAACCCTTAATGTTTAACTATGAAAAAACCCTTAAAAATCTTGATTATGGCCTCAAAACCAAACAAAACATTAAACAAACAAAAAAAAACAACACCTAAGTATACGTAACACACAAACTCAAGATGATGTCCTTGCATGTTAGATGTTGCAACCTTGACATTTATTGTTGCTGCTATTAAGTTGATTAAGCCACGAGAAAGATAACAAGCTTTAACACGATTAGTAGATTTTCTACTAGTACTTTATGCATTACAAATGCAAACATTACTCTTAATTGATATTCCTTGACTGAGAGTACACAGTGGATTAGAAGCATGTGACTTGATTTTCATTTACACTCAGCTGATACAGCATGCCATGATATTTGTGTGAGCTTGTCTTAACCTGAAACCCTTTATAGGGCTACTTCACGACGTGAAATGAAGTAAATTGTTATATTTTCACCACTGTATGATTTTGGTGAGTCCTGACTACAATAAATTCACAGAAGCTGAGAGGAAGCTGGAGAAATTCTATTCAGTGAACCTAAGAGAAAAATGCAACTCATTATTTTAAAACATATTTTAGGATATCTGTTTGTATAGGCTATAACATAGAGAGGAAGATGCAGATTGAGGTCTCACTTACACAGTCAAATGAATGAAGATTGTTGTGAAGAACATCTTTTATTTTGCTGTTTCATTTTTGAATGCTTTGATTTCCAGATCTTGAAAATACGGAGATGTAGAGCTTTATGGACACTTTAAAACAACACCTCTTCATCAGTCCAAATTGGATACCTACAAATCCAGAAGAGAAGGATCACGCACCATATTAGCAATGCAGGTGTTCAGACTGCTGTTAGAAAGCACCATCTCAACTAATATTTTATATATTTGGAAGGATTATTTTGGACAGTAATGATTGCAATCTAGCATCCCAAATATATCTGCCCATGTTTTCTTTCTTTTTTTTTTTTCCTTTTAATTTTGTTTTTTTTCTTCATTAAGACAGAAGGGAAAAGAGGGAAAAGTTTATATATTTAAAAAACAAACAAACAGAAAACTTTAATGTTCTATATGTAGAGAGCAGGCATTTTATTTAAAAAGAAAAAAATAATAATAATAACAAAACAGGAAAACATCAGCAAGACAAAATTGTTCTTGTTTTCCATTATGAAGGAATAATCAACAATGCATTTCAGTTATGTTCTGAGGATGTTACTGGTGGACTTCTTTTCCAAATCAGTTTGAACCCATGCTTGCCTCTCTTGTCTCTTTGCCTAGTGCAGAAACTGCACTAGGTTATGTAGTACTGCATCAGTGCGATGGATACTGCAGGTGGTGCAGAAAAGAGTAAAAAATGGCTTTGTTTGAAAAACAACCAGTGACTTATATAATATTTCTTGTCTATTGCTTATACATTACTAAAACTCGCGCGAGCTGCTCCTGGCCAATCGCCATAGTACACATACTGTCCACGCGTATCCGGGGTCCATGTAAGGGGTTAACACGCGTTCCACAGCCGTAGGCAGCCAGCGCCGTCAATCCAGTCAAGGTCAGCCAATGGCATGCGCCATGGGGAGGGACCTTCTGTGTCACATCCAGAGCCCGCAGAAACACCTCTGGTAACAAGGTTATAACGCAGTTTTCCTGAAAACAAAGAAATTATATAAGAAAAGTTTGTTTCTCTGCACCAGAGGACAGATGAGCTGAGAGGGAGAGAGAAAGGGGAAGAAGGGAAAGGGGAAGATGAAAGGAAAGAGGAAGAGGAAAAGGAAGAGGAAGAGGAGAGGAAAGGGAAAAGGAAAGGGAAAGATGGAGGGAAAGGGAAAGGACACAGGTATGTGCCTGTTAGACTAAATGTACTGTGGATCATGAAAACCTTCATGTACAGTGATTTCCCGGTAAGGATCACTACAGTGACTTAAAGTATTTTGAAAAGTAAGATCATCTGAATGTATCCAAGGTAATGAAATATTTAGTCTCTGGGTATATTTAATCTTTAGAGAAAGATATGAAAAAGCTGTAAACAGTAATGTGTTTTACTCAGTGTATTTAAGTGAATGTCTTCCTGGGAGAACTTTGACATCAGCGAATTAAATAGACTTAGAAACTTTTTGAAAAGCCATCTCAATAAATACTGTCCAATTCACATGAACTGCGAAAGGAGAACCCTTTCATAAGGGAAAAGAATTATTGTGATCTTCAAAAGTTCAATTTTTAAAAAAGTCTATTCTCTCCCTCTCCACTGCTATTCACTGTAATAAATGTATTGTGTCTGAATAGTTTGTAGTACAAGATCAGTAGAGATGGTGAGCTCTCACCCTGTTTCAGCAAAACTCCTGCAAGACAGGAGAGTTGCATATAAAATCGAATTTTATAGGAAAAAAAAAAAATTCAATACATAACTTATGGCTTCATCTACAGGATAAAAATAATATGAAAAAAGACAGATATTTAGCCTGGATAAAAGTGCCAGTGAAACTATCTGAATGCGTAAATAACCCATGCTATTCTTCTTGCTATTTTGCAAAGTCCTCAGTGATGCTTTAGTCACACAATAGGTGTTGCTAAGAAACTGGGGACCAGTTCTTTGATAACAATGGAAACTTACTTTCAACCACGAGCAAAGAATATTTAAGAGTTTTGTAAATAACAAGGGAAGGTAAAGAGAATTTATGGCATAGTTTTTCATTTTTTTTCTTAGAGAAATGCAAACTGTATCTAAATGTATTTTTATAGACTGTTTCCACTAGAGTATGTTCCACATTGAAAACAAAATTACAAGTAATGTAATCAGTAATGATTAAATGAATATCACAAAATTTATCATCCTACCTCTTCTGTCACTTGTTTTAGGCCTCAAACGTAGACCTGTTTTTTTTGAGTCAATTCTTACTTTTTTTTAATTTTTATTATTTTTTTATTTTTAAAGGGAGATCAATCAGAGAATCATAGAATCATTGAAAAGTAGAATCACTTTCACTATCTAGTAAGATAGAATAGCCCTGGTTAGTAGAGACCCTGAAAGATCATAGAATCATAGAATGATCTGAATTGGAAAGGACCTTTAGAGGTCATCTAGTCCAACCCCCCTGAAATGAACAGGGATGTCTATAGTTAGATAATGTTGCTCAGAGCCCCAACCTAAACTTGAATTTCTCCAGGAATGGGGCATCCATCACTTCTGTGGGCAACTCATCCCAGAGCTTCACTACCCTTATAATAAAAAACTTCTATCTTATATCCAATCTAAATCATCCCTCTTTTAGTGTGAAAGCATTTCCTCTTGCCCTATCACAACAGACCCTGCTACAGAGTCTGTCCACTTCTTCCTCATAGGCTTCCTTTAGATACTGAAAGGCCACTACCAGGTCTTCCCAGAGCCTACTCTTCTCCCTCCTGAACAGTCCCAGCTATCTCAGCTCATCTTTGCAGAAGAGATGTTTTGTCCCTTGGATCATTCTTGGGTCCCTCCTCTAGATGCACTCCAACAGTCCCATGTCTCTCCTGGACTGAGGAGTCCACATCTGGATGCAGTATTCCAGGTGAGGTCTTACCAGCACAGGGTAAAAGGAGTAGGATCACCTCCTTTGACCTGTTGGCCATGTTTCTTTCTTTCAACCATCAGGTCCCACGTTTCATTAGAAAAAAGGAGTTCAGGTGAGATAATCTAAAACCCTGTCCAATCACATCTTGAAAATATCCATCAATGGGGTACCACATCCCTGGGAAAGTTTTTTCCTGTGATTGATTATTCTTATTGTAAAATATCTTTCTTATATCAGTATGAAACCTCTCCTAGTACAACTTATATATATTCTTATACGTATTAAAATATTCGTATGTGGAGGGTGGGACATTTAATAACAAATAGACTTATTTGAAGATATTTGATGTTAAGCACAATTTCTGATTTAGCAGAGTGACAAAAGTATACTGAAATCACAAAAGAGATGTAAGTCACACTTAGCAAAATGTAGTGACTGCAATACAGTTTGATCACAATACTACTGTGATTCCTATTACTGGTCTCTATAATATACTCACTGTCATGCTGAGCAGCCTCAGTTACTGGGAAGGAATATGTAGGTTGAAGCCAACTTAAGCCTACTGCACTCTAAAAAATTCTTTTGCTGGGTGTTTACTTTCTATATTCAGTGTTAGACTGAGTCATGTATTCACTCCCCCATGTTAGTCAAGTTAACTCAAGGAGAAGCATTTGCACTACAGTTGATCCAGATGGTACCAGCTCAAGAAGTGTGGGATAGATGAGTGGACAGCAAGGTTGACTGAGAACAGTCTGAGTGGCAGAGCTCAGAAGGTTGTGATCAGTGGTGCAGAATCTAGTTGGTGGCCTGTAGCCAGTGGTGTTCCCTGGGGGCAGTACTGGGTTCAATCTTGTTTAACATTTTCATCAGTGATCTGGATGAAGGGATAGAATGTACTCTCAGTAAGTTTGCTGATGACACAGAACTGTGAGGAGTGGCTGACACACCTTTTTTTTATGTGAATAATGCCCAATGTGGCACCTCTATTACTCAGGGAAGGAAGTTATCTGCAAAACATTCCAACAAACTTTTGTTTCAGAAACAGATACATAACACTTATACTTGTTTATTGCTGTACTCCAAACATATTACATTGTATTTGCAAATGATAATATCACTAGGGGGCAGCCACTTGAGCTGTAATTGCAAAACTCACACAAAAAAATAAGTTCTACTTGAATTGTAAAAAATCTGATATTTTGTTTATGGAAAACAGTTACTTGTATTAAGCTTTTTCACAGTTCTATATAGTGCAGTTTTATAAAGAGTTCTGATCCACCTATGCTGTTGTTTTTGACTTCTTTTAAGATATTTATTACTTGGACAAAAAGTCTCATCTCAAAACAAAGAAGCTGTGTATAAGCTCTTTTTTTTTTTTTTCCATCAAAAATGCAGTGAAAAACACATTTGGCTTTCTGCAGATAGCTTGCATGCTTTAGCAGTGTTATGTTACATTTTCATTGCATTGAGCTGAAGAAACTAAAGGTATTGTACTGAGTACTCAGTTCAGCAAGCACGGGGTTTTCTATTTTGGCAGTTAGTCTACTGCAGATTCATGGCATAAGAGAATTAAAGAATTAAAGAATTAACCAGGTAGGAAGTTATCTAGCCCAGCTTCTACTCAAGGAAATTTCAGCACTGAATTCAGACCAGGTTGAGGAAGGCTTTATCCAGCTGAGTCTTGAAAACCTCCAAGGTGACAGTGATGACACAGTTCTGTATCCATGCATAGAAGTCAGCTCCTCCTGATTATTTTCCAAACTGTGTACATTTGTGTATCTGTGCTTGAGGTGGGTGATCTTCTGGCCTACTTTATCTTTCAGAAGACCTCACTTGCTCCCAGCACCCTGCCCCATGTATGTCCATGTTACCTTCCCTCACCTAACTGCAAGCTCTTATCACCGTCTGCTGATGTGCCAAGTTTAAAGCCTCTGTGCACCATCCTAGATCCAAGGCCAGCACACAACAAACCTCCTGTGGTAGTAGATCTGGTTAGCAGGTGCAGATCTCCATCTCCTGCAAAACAGTCTCAAAACACTATTTCCTGCTAGTTCTGCCTCTCAACTATTTCAGTACTTTATCAAATATGTAAATTCAGATCTGAAGGTCAAGAAGCCTTTCTTTTCTGTCAGAGATCACAAATTTCCATGCACCCTTTTCTTGGAAGTGTTAATCCACATCTGTTGAAGTGTTGTCTTTCACTGTCCATCCTTCCTTGCACTGTGTAGCTCAGCCTCTTTCCTTTGCAGACTCTGTGAAGACCACCCAAGCCTCTCATTCATTCTCCCTGATTCTACAGTTTACTTTCCTGCTGTCACTGGTGGGGCATCTCACCCATCCCCAGGAAAAGCAACCAGACAGGAACCCTTAGAGACCACAATCTCCTTCTGAAATATTGCATAGCCCATGGCCCAGGATGCTTCCTACAGCTGAAGCTAAGCACCGATCCTGGTGAGAAATCCACCAGTGCTGTGTGGTCTCACTCTATCTGAAGAAGAGTTTCTGGACCCTCTGCCTTTTTAACTGATGCTTTATTTTAACTTCAGAAATAGTTGTGCACATTATGATTTATAACTAAAATTCCATGAACATAAAAGTGTTGAAAATGAATAATTAGATAAAAAATATATGAGGTGAAATGTGTGCTTCACAAAATCAGAAGTAGTGAATATTTTAAAGGACATAGAAAAGAGAAACAAGGACTTCAAATGAGCTTTTTTTCTCCATTAGCTTTATAGGACTATTTTGGCACAAATTCAGGTGATGAATAAAGCAAATCTTCCTGCCAGCACAAAATTTCCTGCCAAATTAGTTATTACTCTTGTTAATCATAGGTGAAGTAGATAGAAATGTCTGGTTTTAAGTTTCCTGAAATCACTTTTATGATTATATTTTCCACTGTTTAGAATTCTGTCAGGTGTCATGCATTTGAAATGAAACAGTCTATGTGTGCTATCTCTTGATGACAAATATTTAAGAAAGTTTCACTTAAACACCCCAAGCACTTGTTTCAGAATGTAGCATGGGGAAAGTGCAGTAGATTGCAAGAATGTGAGTGTTGTTGCTAGAGTGTATGCACACTCATACACACAGAAATCTCTTGAAAATCAAACACTTTGATTTCTTGACATGTATAAATGTCTTTCTTTTCAATTTCCCAGGATGGTCATCTTGATATTCTTTGCACGATTTTTATTGCTCAGTTAATACCATCGAAATAGAAGAACTAGAAAAATGTATCTATACATATCCAGACTAATTTTAGAATTCTACAGCTAAATTCTGAAATTGCCAATTGCATTGGGCGCATACTCCTTTGTGATTGACCCATGCACATACATTTCTCTGAAAATGACTGAGCAATCACTATCCCAGTAAATCAAGCAGCGAGGAAGGTTTTCTTTAAGTCATTCATTCTTACTGGGCCATTTAAGTCAGGAAGTTGGTTTTTTTTTTTTGTTTTTTTTTTTTTTTTTTTTTCACACTTCCCTAATATCCAAGGACAAAAAAGAAAAAAGAAAAAGAAAAAAAAAAAAAAGGAAAAATATTCTTTAATAATTGCAAAGCGTGGGGCAGAAATGGGATAGGTTTTACAGCATTCTGAAATTTGGTTGAAATGGAGGACTACATTTTACATTTTTTTAAAAATTTTCTTTTATACTGCATATCTGTATTCTTGCATACCTTAACACTGATTAAAAAATATACTGAAGCATTCTTTAAATCATAACTTCCACAAAGGTCACTAAAAATAATTCATGGCTCTAAGCAAAAAGCAAAAAAAAATACCTTCTTCAGTGTGTTTCAGGTTGAGGTCTCCTATCTCTGGGAGTCTGAGAGGAGCTAATATGAAATGTGGAATTTATTTTTCATGTTTTTGTTATTTAAATTAAACAAACATAGACTCTGTGTGTTTGACTGGGTATAAACATAGTTTTATACACTGTATATATATATATAAACACTTGTAACTTCTTCAGCAAAGGATGCATAAAGTAGATAAGTTCTCTTTTTTTGTGTGTTTGTTCCCAACATTGTCCAGCACTTCAAATAATTCTTTTTTATTATTATTTGCTTTTAGATATGTCAGGTAAAGTTATGCGTGGCTTATACAATCTTCAGCAAAATCTGATCAGTGTAATATTAGAAACATTAATCAAGAAGAAATCTTCAAAGAAAAATAAATATTATCTTCTTTTGTGTTAAATAGTATACAGCTTCCTCTCCAGATGGTATCAAGGAAAGCACTTTTGGTGATCTTCTAAATTATGTAATTCAAACTTACTATTTCTTGCAGAGTAAGAATTCTGTCCTTAACAAACTATAACTCACAAATACTTTGATGTGAAGGAAAGCAGAATACTGATGAAAATATATACATTTATTTTGCCTAGGCTATCTCAAAATGAACATGCAGTTTAATGAAGTTTAAAACGATTAGGCCTTGGTAATAGTTACTGTGTTACACCAACTGTAAGATTCAAAGATATGATAAGTTTTACAGTTTGAAAGGGTTAAAACTGAAGATTCCTTTCTGTGGTTATTATCTGCTAGAAATAGTAGAATTAAAACACCACAGAAGGTAGTATCTCAGTCTTCTGCTTCCACCAACCCAGAACAAAGATATATTTTTTATCACACGTATCATAAAAATGCACGGTGTGAACTACATATCCTTAAGCATAGAAAAATACATAGGATCAAGATCCACTTCAAAGAACAAAAAGTCTGAGTATAAGCATACCTACCTGCCTTTTTTTTTCAGAGCCCTCAGAGTATTCTGAATTCATATTGCAAAATCTAACAAGAGAGAATAAGTCTTATATTTCTAGTCAACAGATAGAAATGGGGTTTGTACATAACCGGTTGTGTTATGTCTTTGAACAGTAAAAGCTCATATCTTCCAGGTGAGATGCGACAGCAAAGTTCACAGTGTTCGATAAAGATCAAATCTGTATCCTTCCAAGAGTCAAAGTTCCAGACTGACTGGGGTCAAAGCCTGCTGTGAGCCACTAATGTAGATTAGGGTTTATGTTCTCCTGGTGTCTTTGAGACCTTGTTTAGTTTCAAGTGAAATCAATGAACAAATTGCAATTGACATGATGCAGCCTTGGTCTCTTAGATTCATGCTCCATTCTGTAAAGTACGTAATAGTATTATAGAAAAGGTCAATTATATACAATCTACTCATGCAGCCAGTGACTTGGGAAGTGAATATAATTATTTACATAGAAAGGATTTCTCAGATGAGTGATGTTTTGAAGATTAGACCTTACACCGTAAAATATGTTATGTTTCCTAAGGATGCAGATATCAAAATTCCATATCATTTCTTTCTATGTATGCATTTAAAACACTTAAATGTGAAGATGGCTTTACAACAGCAGCACCTGAGAGCTTGGTGTTACAATTCACTGAAACTCTTTAATTGATTGTGTATTTTTTTTTGTTGTTTTTGTTTTTTGTTTTTGTTTTTTTTTTTTAATAGGTGAAAGACAATAGATTTACCACCCTCGGTTTATAGTTCTAAAAGGCAAGTTTTAGTTAACAGCTGTTCTTTTGTTATATGTTGGCTGGTGAGACACTTCAATAAACTTGTAATATGCATCTGATTTTAGCTAAAAAAATTCTATTAGTGAAAAGCGAGATATTCACAGACATTTTAAATAAATAGGATTCAGATGTTGAAAAATCAGAACACTCACAAGCTTCCAAACTGTAATACAAATTATTCAAATATTACTGTTATAATCATGACACTGAAATAAGAATATAATAAGGACAAGGATTTCATACTTATCCTACTTTTGCCACAACTTCAAACCAGATATTTACAACTGTAATTAAAGTATATGGAAAAATAATCACTGGTGCATGTGTGATTTTGAAGTATAAAAGAATTTAGAATGTACAAAACATTACACACACACACACACACAAAAGAAAGATGTAAAATTATTCTTGTTCAAATTCAGCTTCTTAAGCATTTTAAATACTCCTGAAATTTCTTGAACAATATAACTATCTTCAGTAGGAAACACGTTGTTCTCTTCTTATTGAAGAAATAATAGAGCAGTTTTGTATTTTCATTGATGATATTACTTTGCTTTCTCATCTGTAACCTCAGAGGTTATGATGGATGACTGTATTCTAATTGTTCTACTGTTTTTCTAGTATTGCTTGGGGATAATGTAAGGTAAAGAACAGAAGCAAGAAGTATACAAACTGTTCTTTAGGATACTTGTGAAGCAAATCTCAAACACTTTTTTTCTACTTTCACCTTTCTTATCAGTGTCCTAAAAACCAAAACAAAATAAAACAAAAATAAAAGCCAACCAACCAAACAAATACAACAGCCACAAGAAAAAAATCAAACCCATAAAAAAACCCAGCTTCAGACACTTTCAAAAGCTGAACACAGGCAGAAATATCAGAGTGGTTCATCTGACCCAAGAAGAAAGATAAAATGCAGCAGTGAAAGGAAATAATATTCTTTCCTTAAAACATCAACATCCACCACAACAGAACACCAAAAAAAAAACAACCCACATTTAAATGCATGGTCCTGAAAAAATGAAGGATTTTATTTTGATAATTATGGCTTATTAGCTTTTGGTTTTAGAATGTTCTCATTTACTAACCTTTTTTTTTTTAAGAAGAAAAAATATTTTGCACTATGGTCTTTTTCAATTACTGTTAATAACGAATCATGGGTTATTCTATGTTACAATAAATAGAATACATAGCAGAGCAAACTTAAGTAAAAGTATCAGTACGTTCTCACACACACTTTATATTATTTTACTTATAAAACAAATGTGAAATTTTTGTTCACCAAATTTCACTCTAGAATATGTATTAACAACAGAAATATTGTTTCTTTATCTAATCACAATATACAGGAATGAGAAATAAGGAAAATCTAAAAATTATTTATCCTATGCAAATTTCAATTTAGATTTTTATTTGGAGATCAAAGACCTTCCCTCTTTATTTCACATAAATTTCATAGAATCATAGAATCTAAAATAGTTTGGGTTGGAAGGAGCCTTAAAGATCATCTAGTTCCAACCCCCTTGCCCTGACCAGGGACACCTTCCATGAGATCTCATAGATCGAAGCTTCACCCAATCCTGGCCTTCAACATTTTCAGGGATGGGGCATCAACAGCTTCTTTGGTTCCAGGGCCCTATTTACCTTCACTGTGAAGAATGTTTTCCCTATGCCTAATCTGAATCCACCTTTTTTGGTCTCAAACTGTTAAATCTTGTCCCGTCACTACAAAGAGTCTCTTCTCCATCTCTCTTGTAGACTCTCATTCACTAAGAACTGATAGACATTAATAAGGTCTTCCTAGAGTCTTCTCTAGGCTAAATAAATCCAACTTCCTCAGCCTTACATTTATTTAAACTCAAGATAAGAGTAGTAAGACAGAAAGTAAATAAATAATAATTTTAAAAGTGTATTAACATTCAGCATTTTTAGTTACTACTTTCAAGTCATTGCAAAGTGAATATTCGATTAAGATTTTATTAAAAAAAAAAAAAACAGCAACAAACAAAACAGTATACATATTTACCTACTGAAAGAACAAATAACATACAAGCAGTGTTGAAAATATATTTTTTGCTACAATTTTTAGAGAGAAAGATCTCCAAGGAAGGCCAGTAACACTCACAGAAGAATGTGTTACTAGGGAAAAAACATTGAAAATAAAAGTAGAAAATAAATTCATAATAGATTTCCATGGTAATTTATGTAGTGTATATATAGTAGTAGATTGCCTATCAGTATAAAGTTAACATGAATCATATTTAAACATACAATCACATTTCTGCTAAAGAAACCATAGAAAATAATACAGTGTTTTGACAGTTTTTACTTTTTATATTTTGTATCAACAGTGTGTGAAAACATCATTCCTGACTGGTGTAAAATTATGTTAATGCAGTTTGATAGTGACTGATCAGACATTTATCAGACTGTGATTATGAGATAGAGTGTCTTAATGGGATATAGTTTATGAGACAGGTATATAGTGATAATAGTGATGTTTCCACTCTAAATAAAAACACATTTGCTTAAATTGGTATTCTTGAAGATGGTTGAACTGTACATAAATTCAGATACAGAATCACTTCTGTGCGTTATGGTGCATTATTTCACCATGACCCACCTGTATATGCCCTCCTTAGCAAGAAGGCTAATAGTATTCTTGGCTGTATTAGACTAAGTATCACCAGAAGGTCAAGAGAGGTGATCCCCATGCTCTGCTCAGTGCTTGTGAGGATGCACTTGGAGTGCTATGTCTAGTTCTAGACCTAGACAATCAGCTCCAGCGCATGTGTATTTTACAGTGAAGCAGGGGTTTACAGCATACAGGTGTATTCCTGAGCTGGAGAAGCCCCAGAAGAACACAGAGACTTGTCAGGATCTGGCAGCTCTCACAAGAGCAGCTGACAAGATATGGGCAGGGCCATGAAGGTGGCCATTTCCCGCATGTACAGAGGCAGCTCTGAGGGAGTTCTGCAGCCAGGGTGGGCAAGCTGGGTGAGATACATCAGTCAGTGAGTTGCACAGCAGTCAAGGCCAGACCCTTCTCAGTGGCGTGTGGTGATAGGATGAGGGGAAATGGCCACAAACTGAAGCACAGGAAGTTCTGCACAAATGTGCGTAAGAACTTCTTCACAGTAAGGGTGACGGAGCACTGGAACAGGCTGCCCAGAGAAGTTGTGGAGTCTCCTCTGAAGACATTCAAGACCTACCTGAACACCTACCTGTGCAACCTGGTCTAGGGAGCCTGCTTTGGCAAGGGAGTTGGACTAGACGATCTCTAGAGGTCCCTTCCAACCCCTACAATTCTGTGATTCTGTGACCGTGTGGGAGGGCACACCTCCACTGTTAAAGCGAGAGAGTAAATTTGCATGTAACTCAGCAAGTGAGATCATTCAGTGAGTTTGCATTGGTCAAGGACACTCAATCTACCTGACTCTCAAGACAGAATGGTGGGTTCTTAGGGCAAAGACTGCAACTTCATCCCAGAGATCTGTACCATCTCCCCCACCACAAACAAACAAACAAAAATCACAACCAAGCCAAGGAACAGAATAGGGCACCTGCTAAAAATGGGATAAAAATTTCTACCTCACCGCACTGGTGCTAAGGGCTGGAATTTGCCTGGAAACTCAGATGTTTAATGAAAGTACAAGATCCCAAATTAAAGCATGAGTAAGAAAGAAGGCACTCATTGTTTTTCCAGTCTTTTCTCCTTGAAGAACTCTTTAGCCTGACCATGTACGTTGACGAATAAGCCCACAACCATAACTGTGGCACCAGTCATGAACATTGTATATTCTATCTTAATGTGGGGTATGATTAAGGACTGATGACTTTAAATAAGCAAAGGTAATGACTGATTAAAAGCTGACTAATTACTATATGTGATTTATCACATATTTGTTGATTTATCACTTGCAATCATTGCTGTCAGTTCAATCTCTAATTCTCTGAAACACATATATATATGTATTCAGTAAGAACAGTAACCTGTTCTTATTTCTAAGTAACTTCTCTTTATATATTTTGGGTCAATATTAAGGTATAGTTCTATATTTTATTTTACATTCAGGATCTTGTTATGTGCTAAAACCGTTGTGAAATCTCTTTGCAGTCTGTGACTTCTGCTGCTAACTTGTGTCTGCATCCTTTCAACACCACATTTCAAGGAAAAAGCACAGGCAATTTACTTCGTACTCAATATTACCACAAACCAGAGTTAAACTAAAACAAATTTAAATTATATTGATTTAACTGTTAGCCTATTATGCCTAAAACAGGTTAATCATCTCAGGTCAAGACAAACCCCGGTAAGTCCTGATGTTATTTATTTATTTATTTATTGGTAGGCTAATGAAAAATCTGTAGCCTTTTATTAGTAACAGTGAAATTCAAATTTAGTGACCAATGTTATCAAAATCAACCCATCCATTATCATAGTTATTATCCTAACCTTTATAAGATACTGAATTTGAAAGATTGCTAGCATGAGAAATTTCTTAGAGCACTTGGTCAATGTTAGATACACAGGTGGAAGTTGAAATAGTTCTCTAAGAGAAACATTGCTCAGTCATTTTGTCTCAATTAAAATTTCTCACATATAATTTGTTAAAATGCAACATGCACAACATGGTACCAGACAAGACCATTGAGCTTCCCTATTTATCCTCTTTATGCTTTCCTTGCTATTATATACAATCATGCTGTCATGCTATTAATTAGATGATATGATGTGGTTATTTCTAGTAAAAGTTGGTGAATACTGAAAATTTCTATTTTTTCATCTTATATCTTCAGTTCATACTTTGCATTTGACAAAGTAGTTATAGATTTGAGAATGTGCACAGAGATACATTAGCCTGAAACAGGGGAGGAAGGCATCTACCTTATGCTTAAATCCATGTGGATACTTAACTACACTTAAAACTTTTAGAAGATGAATTAGATCTTCCCTGTTTTTGATATTTTGCAAAATATAAAAGAAATCTGAAAAAAATATCAAAAGAATGTGTATTTTTACACATGGAAATTGCTATGCATGCATGAACTTAAAGACATCAGTCATTTTATTGTGGTAGAGCAAACAACAGGATCAAATGAAAAACTGTATGAGATGAGTGCATTCATAAGTTGATATTTTTCCCCATATTATTTTTTTCCATTATTTTTTTCATCCTCCTTATTCTCAAGTCTGCCTTTGCTAAGTTTCTTCCTTATATTAACATGATATGTTTTTTTCCTTGTGGATAGCTTCAGTCTTGGTTCCATAATTTCTACTTATATATGAATGTATGTGCTGAAGAAATTTTACTCTGACATTCAATTAAACCCACTAAATATGTTAATGTTTGGTTTTGAGCCATCTTCTTGATCATTAACTTTTTGAATTACACAGTCTGGGAGCTATAACCTTAGCTCATCAATCCTTCCTTCTAGCATCTTAATAATTCTATTAATTATCACTATGAATTTCTATTTTCTGTAACACGGGGTGGGATTCCAGGTCACACGAATCTATATAAAATGATAGGATTCAACTCCAGATTGTAGAAAACTAAATGTAGGCAATTACAGTCTGGAGTTGAGTGCTATTTTAGTTTTGGGTGCGTAAGCTGAAGATCAAAATATGATCTTGTGTGATTTCTGAAGTTTTATTTAGCTTCTAGGCTTTTTTTTGTCTTCTTAAGGAGGGGAGTAGGAAGGAATAAATCTAATCTTTTGAACCATAACTTTCTCATATCAAAATCAGATTATCCTTAATATATGTTTACAATTTAATGTTAAATGCAAATGTACAGAAATCAATATTAGGCATTGATGTGGTCTTACCTTTAAAATTGTGGGCAGACCTGGAATCCACATTATGAAATGTATAATAAGATATTTGAATGTGTTCAGAGGAGGGGAAATGGGGAAGGAGGTGCCAGTCATCTTCCCTGGTAACTAATTACTCAAAGTTATGTCAGGGCACATTCAGACTAGACACTGGGAAAAATATTATTACCGCAAGGGTGGTCAGTACCTGGAAGTGGCTTCCTAGCGAGGTGTTTGGTGTTTCCATGACTGCTAGCATTAAAGAGATATTTGGATAATGCTTTCAAAAATATGCTTTAATATTTGGTTAGCCTTGAAGTGGTGAGACAGTTGTACTTGATGATTTTTGTAGGTCCCTTCCCACTGAACTACATATATTCTAATCAAATATGGGGAAAAAATACATTTCAGATTCACATCAGATCATGAAGAAGGAATGAGTATTAGACTGAACATCATATTCTTTCTAATTCTTTGAAATGTAAAAATATCTGAAGCTACAGAAATTGCTGAGATCACAACTTAGAAGCAGCTCTGAAGGAGGATATCAGCTACACAAATATTTCTTACCTTTTGAGCAGAATTCTGAAAGGATTAATTCACTTTTTTTTTTTTTTTTTTTTACCTTATTATATTGAATAAGATTCACTGGCACTCGCTGCACCTAAACAAACATTCTATTTCTGTCCACTTCCTTGTGGTGCCCATGGTACATATAAGAGCCGCTCTGAAAATGATGCTTCTTATTTTATTATGTTGGCTCATGACGTCAGCAGCAGATGGTATGGCAGTAGAGGCTGAAACTTCCTGCCAATATTCCATTAAATTTTGTTGCTGTGCAACAGATGGCAGCAGAGGGTAAGTCTGACAAAATGATGTCTGACATGGAACTGTATATGAAGCAAAGGCGTACAACTGAATTCCTCCATACAGAAAAAATTGCGCCCACTGGCATTCACTGCATTATGCTGAACATTTACAGAAATCAAACAGTGGATGTGAGCACAGAGTGCCAGTGGGTAGTGCATTTCAGCAATGACAACAGCTACAGTGGGTCACCTCTACTGGTAGAGATTTTTACATGCACAGCATGCAGGCTCTTGGTCATTGCTGGTGAAAATGCATAGCTAATGGTAGTGATTATTTTGAAAAATAGTGTTTTGTAGCCGAGAATTTGCCCTATCAAATTGTATTATTTGAATCTATTGTAGTTTCCATGGAAATAAATAGGAGACCTTACTTTCAGCGTGATCTACATTCGTTAAGAGTGTTCACAAACACAGTAGATACAGATTGGCAAGCACTTTCCCCTGTAAAATCTGTTCTGATCCATATGTGTTCTGATTCTCCTTTCAGAGGACCTGGCCATGGTCATACTCATATTCAGGTACACTTATGTCACGTATAAAGTGGTACAGTCAATAATTTTCTTTAGAAAGCATGGCTATAAGGAATGGATTATCCTATTTATTGGAGCTTTTCACCTTGAAAGCAAGGGGTGAAATTTAGTGAGTTTGCTAGTGGAAGCAGACTTTTCACTTCTAGTACCCTATCTGTCTTTAAAATATTCTGTATGAAGTCCTTTTTCTCTATTTGTACTGTTGAGCAGCCAGATGACTTACTGAAGCTCAGAACGTTAGAGTGACAGGTGCAGAAGTTAAGTGAAAATCTGTACAACCATGCTATATAGTAGATAGATCATCAGCTGGAAGAAGGTAGAGTAAGGGTCTTTTCCCTGGTTTATCCTTATTTTGTTATTGCTATAAAAGTAACATACCTAAACTCAACTGTGAACAGGACTCAGATCCCTTAGTTTTTTTTACCAAGAGACTTAACCATTTATAGTGTGTCCTACTACTATACAACTTCCCTGAATGTCTTTGACTAGTTATTTTTACCAGAGTTTTGCAGACAACATAAGCCGAGTGGTGCAGCTGATAAAAAGACAAAAGAAAGAGATGCCATCCAAAGGGACCTGGACAAACCTGAGAAGTGGGCCTATGTGAACATAATCAGTCCAAGTGCAAGTTGCTGCACCTGGGTCCAGGCAATCTCAGATGTGAGTACAGACTGCGAGAAGAATTCATTGATAGCAACCTTGAAATAAAGAACTCAGGGACTGTGGTGGACAAAAATCTCGACGTGACACAGCAATGTGTGTTTGCAGCTCAGAAAGCCAACTGTATCCTGGGCTGTATCAAAAGTGGGATGGCCAGGAGGGCAAGGGAGGTGATTGTCTCCCTATACTCTTGCTTCATGAGATGGCATCTGGAGTACTGAATCCAGATCTGGGATCCCCAGAATAGGAGAGATGTGGAGCTGCTGAGTGGATCCAGAGGGCTGAAACACCTCTCCTATGAAGGAAAGCTAAAGGAGCTGGGTTTGTTCACCCTGGAGAAGAGAAGGCTGTGAGGAGATTCACTGTGGGCTTTCAATATTTAAAGGGAGCTTATAAAAAGATAATAAGATTGAGTGCAACTTTTTATGTGTCAGATATTGATAGGACAAGGGGGGATGGTTTTAAACTAAAAGAGGGGATAGAGGTATTCAAGAACAGGTTGGATGGAACTCTGGGAAACCTGTGCATCTGCCTACAGCAGGGGAATTGGAACTAGAAATTCTAAAAGATCCCTTCCAACTCAAACAATTCTATGATATATACTAAAATATTTAATTTAAGTTGTATACAAATCATAGGAGTTGGAAAGGACCTCTAGAGATCAAGTCCAATCCTCGTGTTAAAAACATGTTGCCTACAGTAGGTCACACAGGAAAGTGTCCAGTCAGGTCTTGAATATCTCCAGAGAAGGAGACTCCACAGTCTCTCTGGGCAGCCAGCTCCAGTGCTCTGTCACCCTCAGAGTAAATAAGTTGTTTTTCACATTTATATGGAACACCCTGTGTAAGAGGCCATGATTTTTGCCTCAAAGTTTGCTGAAGATGGACAAGTCCAGGCATGCCTTAGTCAAGGATTGAAGAATCCTTTGTCTGAGGGGAACAGATGGACAAGTCCAGGGGCAACGAAAGGGAGATAAGATGCAGATGAATGGCCTCTAAGTGGTCTTTTTGT
>JANHGO010002877.1:0-76395 GCA_024606505.1 Aquila spilogaster
CCCATCCCACTGGGTGGGGGGGGAGTGAGTGAGCGGCTGCATGGTGCTTAGTTGCTGGCTGGGGTTAAACCACAACACATGGGCCAACAAAAAAAAATCCTTTTCAGTTAGAATTTTGAGTTTCAGGCTTTGAGGGGGGGGTTTGTTCCGTTGTAGAACTTTTTTTTAAAACTATTGAGAAATAACACAGAACTTCACCCACCATAAACAGAGAGACCCTACATATAGCTAACAGGCCAATATGCTTACTGGAACTGAAGAAGATGACAGGTTGAAATCTTTGTCTTGCTTCGTTCTGACTTAGATCAGAGGCTTAAGTCTGGGCCATTCTGCTCTCCAGAACAGAGAGACTCCCTTTTAGCATTATCTGTCTTTGTAAAATATTAACTGATTCAGTGCACTGGACTAATCCTAGTCCAGCAATCAGGGAATTCCCATGGGACATAGGATACCTGCACCTAGTCCTGGTTTAGAATTTGGACTAATTGCTATGATTCACTCCTTTTTCTGTTTTTCTAGAAAAAAAAAATGCTGGTTTGGGCTGAGGAAACCTTTGCCGCAATGATCGGTTTTTAACATTTCACAAAATAACTTCTCTTTCAAATGAACAAAAAAAGTAGCCCATTGAAGCTGTCAGAGAACACCAGAACAAACCTCACTGCCCAGAATGGCATACCACCAGAGATGCTAGTGTGCAGCCCAGAGGTCTCATGCTGGCTCAATACAAGACACTATTTTAAGAAAGGATATAAAATTGAAGATTGCATTAAGAGCTATCACTGCAGTACCATCCTGTTTTCTCAGACACAGCTTTGGCCCATTTTATCTTGGTTATTTTCTGGTAAGACAGAGGGTGCTGTGGATGCTTTCTGGTGTCATGATTCATATGAAATAATTTTACGGGAGTTTTATTTGCAACAGGGCATGTCCAGAAAAGAGAAAGAGATCCTGGAGGTTCTCAGGTAGCCAGAGGAATTCTTTATTTTCAAACCACAGTTTGTTTCAAGATAACTTTTCAGAGACTGTAAGGTGTAGCATGTTTCTATGGAGAGTGCAGCCCCGTGTTGCTTGCTTTGTAACTGTAAGATGATGCAGTATTCTTAGAAGAACACATCTGTGGGCAAAACCTGAGATCCAGGTATTTAGATACATTTTAACCCGGGGAAAGAGAGAAGGAATAAAATCAAAATGCCAACAGCCCAGACAAGTCAATAATCCCCTTTCTTTAAAGCTCCTTATTTCCTCCTTCTAAATGGATACTTATTTAATGATAATGATATTATGTTCTGAAGGTGTTGTGATTACACTGTACTGCATCCTGCCAATTCACCTCCTGACGTGGCAATTTCACTCATCAGTACAAGGGCTTTGGATTCTCTGCTCCCGTCTCCTCTGTCACCCACACAAAACAAGTGCAGCTTTGCCCTTTGCACTTTATTTCCACCAAATTCTCCCATGTGGGTGTTTTTTTGGTTGTTGTTGTTGTTGTTGTTGCTGTTAGCTCGTTTTGGATTAGAACTTGATCCCATGTACTGGGTGCCTTTAGAAGAGACTTCTGAAGATGAGAGAATATTTTGAAACTTTTCCCCATCCATTGAAAGACACTGCCTAGAATAAGAATCTTTTCACTACAAAACATTTAAAGAGATATTATCAAAGTTGCAGGTCCTAGCCTTAAGAAAAAGGAAACAAAGAAATGAGAGATATAGCTAAAGAAGATTTTCTTAACCTTGAAAATTCCCTCAGCAAGCCATATGCTGCAGTTTCTCAAAGGGTATTGTTGCAGCATAGGGAGAACAATGAGTATTAGTTGAATAATCAGGATAGATTATCAAAATATATAAAATCAAAGTCTGCACCCTACAGCAAGTCATAAAGAAAAGCAGCCATCTGGAGCTCAAGAAATGTTTCTAGCTTTGTCAGTAAGACTTTATTATAAACACACAATATAGGCTGCTAATTAAAAAAGCTACAACTAAGCAGTCTCCCCCTTTCCAGAGATTTTTTTCCATACATGCTTTAACATTCACAGTTGTGATCTCCATAAAAAAGATCTTTAAGCCTCTGGGGCTGCAGGAGACTGACTACAGTGGCTTTGATTTCCCTTATTCACATCCACTATCTAGAACAAGTCCGGACCAATAAGCAGTAAGAAGTGTGTCTTCAGTCCTTGCCCAGTTCTCGTTTTCTTGCTGATTTCAAGAACCTTCTGCATGACATTATGAAAACTAACAAACACAGAAAATCAACTGGAAATTCTGACAAGGAGCACAACTGCAGGTTCCTGAACCATGCGTGTGTTTTTCTAAGGTTCTCAATCCCTATAGTTTCTAAGTAATGCAACAGCAAAACCAAAAGAGCTTGGTGATATCTACATAAAGGATAGCCAGAGAGAAAGGTAGTGAAGGGTTAAAAAAACCCAAACTATCAAATTATTTTCCAATTTCATTTACAAAGGAAGGAAAAATGCACACTTTTTTTTGCTTCTGCTTTTACTGATGATGCTGAAGTTTTATGTTTAACTTCTGGTCAGAAATAAACTTTCAAGAACCACATAATCCTGCATAATACATGCCTTTTGTGTTGCATTTAGAGCTTTCAGTATGAGCAATCATCTTCATAAAAACGTATACAAAGAGTCAGGATACTATCCTTGCTCTTCTGACTGATACTAAGCTTATGACCACCTAGCATGCTCTTCCAGACAAGCTTCTTTCCATTACTTACCTAGACAAATATTTTCTTCCTTCACAAAAAACTTCATGTTAAGATTTGCTTTCCATTCAGTTTCCTACTCTCCTTTACAAATATATGTACCTCTAAGACTCTCAAAGTTCTCTACTTCTTCAGCTGCAGCATTTTTAAAAGAGCCTGTGCTAGAATAACCATTTAGTCATGTCACAAAGCAGTCACTGGCTAAGCCAAGATCTGAACTCAAAAGGCCTAAATAAGAAATCTGTATTTAGTCTGTGTCTTTAATCTCTTCAGGTTGGAGAACCTGCTGGTAATACAGGCACAAGTAGTCAATCTGAAACTGACTGCACTGGAAGACCACAAATCTGTATTCTATACTGATATGGGAGATTATTACAGAAAATACAGTTTTTAGAAGTCACTAATTGTAAAAGCTGGCTTTTGTTTGCTTTCTCTTTCAAATACCAAAAGACAGTCTTCCTAAACTTGATAGAAGCAGAAAAGATTTAACCATGGTAGCAAATTGGGCTATATATTCTTTCAAAATCAGAAAATTCACAGTGTTACTGAAGGCATTTGAGACTTTGTTACTGCTTAGACTCTGTTTATATACACATGCTCATAGAGGCATGCATGTACATCACACACAGAGCTTGTATTCACATAGCATTAATCTTCATGCAGTAAGCACACTGGAACACATTACAGAGCACTGTTGCTCTCCCAAGACTTGGTCCAGCTTTAAAAAGGACAAACCATGATGAGCTGAACATGGTGTGGACCCAGAGATACCTTTGCTTCCTCTTCTGGATGCAACAAATAGCATTATAAAACAGATAGTTGCAGCGGAGATAGACCTGCTCAAAGCTATCTTAAAGATCGCTTGCAGAGTTTTCCACTGCTCCCACCAAGGGATCTCAGCAGTGGCCAGCAGAGGAATTTTGAAGGGCCAGACCCATATTTCCCAGCATGCACACAGAAGAGGAGGCATGTAACTGTATGCTACAGTCATATATTAATTTATACATACGTATTTGTAGTTTTTTCTAACCCAGAAGGTGCACCTTCATTCCTCCTGTCTAATATACCAGCCATCCCCACCAGAACAAGACACAGCACAAATAGCAGCCCTTCTCGCAGTTAGGTGTGGTAAACACGAGGTGTGATAAGAAGGGCTCTTTGCAGAGCTTTCTGCAGATAAAGGCTCTTCATGATGTGTTCAAGTTTCCAGTTCAGACTCCAGTTTTAAAAAAAGCTACTTCGTTTCACATGATGAAAGGTGCCCTACTTACTGAGAAGACAAGTTACTTTTTGCTCTTTTGATTTCCTGCTGGCCAGGATGTACAGATGGTTTTGTGGGTTTTTTTGTGGTTTGTGGGGGGAGAAAAAAAAGGACAGATGACACTAAAGCACAGAAGAGATTAACAGGGTCACTAGCTTGCACTCCTGGGGTCTGGTTGAAGGATTCCTGCTTCTTAAAACTGTGAGTAGTGAGAGATGACAGACTCATCACTCAATGAAAAGTGAGTTACGACTTTTCAGTATGAACTTACTTGGCTGCTTTCCATTGCCTTGGCTCTTCAGGCTGTGAAGGCTCATGGGAAAGCACTACTTTGATGTTTTGCTGAATTTTTCTGTGGAACATATTAGACATGAGGTGTATCAGATACAAGTTCAAAGCATCTGGGCTAAATTCACAGTTGGTATTGATGATTTTCTGCACTGCTTCAGGTGACATTTTAAGCAGGTTATCTAATGTGCTAATAAGCATGTAACCAAGACTATCTGACTAGGAACAATAGGTCTTTTGTGAAAAGATGTAGAACATGGAGTCACACGAAACTTGACAGATATTAGTCTATGATACACACAGAATTATCTAAGGACAGTTGGGTAGTGTGCTAGCATTTCATTATGCCAAGAAGAAACAAAAATTGTGCTAACAATACAGAAATGTGGAAAGAGCTGCCAAAACATGTCATGTGAGATGCAGGACATCTTACACCTGGCATGAAACTGGTCCTTGAACAGAGTAACTGCAATGCAATATGATGAAAAACCCCTTTACAAAACTGGCATGGGAAGGCACCATATTCATAGGAAAAAAGAATAAAAGTTAATCCTACAGTCTAGATTCTTTTTTGTCTTGTATTTTGTCATACTATCTTTTCAAACAAAGGATTATGCTTACCTATATTCATATCCTATTTAATATCAAAAAAAGGAAAGTAGATCATGCCAAGTGGTTTCTGGTTTGAAGAATAAAGAACAAATTTTCTTTAAGGCTTCAACCTCTAATTATATCCCTGTCCCTTCTAGGTTCTAGCAAGTTTCTAGGGATAGAGAGAGAAATTCAGATTTCTATGAGGTTTTGGTCTTGCAAAGAGCTTCATGGCATAATGCTGCTGAGTTCATGTCAGTCCATATAAACAGATGGAGATAAAAAAATCAGGCAGATTTAATCTTTAGTTCAATTTCTGTCTTCCATAAACAAACCTGCAGTCTGCTGACCAAGACAAAACAACCTGCTTTCAAATCCCACCACCCTCTCAGTTCCTGGGTGACTCCTGATTCCTGTGCATCATGACCTAGAAGAGAGTAAGGAAAACTGACTCTCCTTACCTCCAAGAATCTCTTCTGAACTGTTGTTTTCTTTTTTCCTGTTTAAATGCCAACCTGCTATTGCTATTTAGCTATTAATCGGCAGGCTTCTGCGCTTGCCATGGGGCTTGCTTGCCTTACTGTATATCAGAGTCTAGTGCTCATTAGTGGCTGTTTTTTACTTCCGCTGCTTGCTGTACTGCTAATCATCTTACTCTGCTGTGCTTGGAAACATTTAATAGCAATGTCCACGCGCCTGGGCTGGCAGTTGGCCAGGACATCGCCGCTGTTTCTGTGCTGCAGTACTGGACAGGCTGGAACTCCAGTGTGAACTTGAGTTGAAGGGACTGTGACCTGTGGGTGAGTCCACACGGGAGCAGGACACCCCAAAGTGTCTGTGGCCATGGATATTCCCATGCCAGAGCAGGTACACCTTGAAGCATCTCTGGTCACGGTTATGCCTATGGCACAGCAGGTATACCTCTGAAGTGACTGTGGCCCAAGGATAAGTCCACGCTGGAGACAGTACAACTTGAAGTATCTGTGGCTGTGCATGAGGTCATGCTGGAGCACCTTAAAGTGTGTGGCCATGGATAAGCCCAGGATAGAGGAGGTACGCCCCTGGAGGGACTGCAGCCATGGGTGAGGTCATGCTGGAGCAGGTATACCTCTGATGGCATTGCGGCCCACGGATAAGGCCACGCTGGAACAGGTGCACCTCAAAGCGACTGTGGCTGTGGCTAAGTCTATGCTGCAGCGGGTACACCCCTGAAGAGACTGTGGCTCGTAGATAAGCCTCCACTTGGAGCAGGTACACCTTTATGGGACTGCAGTCTGTGGGTAAGTCCAAGCCAGAGCAAGGGCAAGGGGAGGAGTTCATTGCAGCGTTAAAGCCTATGGTCCGGTCCAAAGGAACCAAGGGTGGAGATTGTAATGGAAATACCTTTAAATTGTTGTAACCCAGGATCTGAGTTGCATGTTACAGGAACTACTACAGCAGGAACCACCTGACCCAATGGAGAACAAGCCTTACAAGAAGCAGTGCAAGTGCAGCAGTGGCCCAACCTGAGCTGGCTTTGATGCCCTGTAGCTCCATGTAACATACCACCTCTCCTGTCCTGAGTGACCACCATAACAGATGGACCCCAAAGTCATGGACTAAAGGAACTCAATGGACATTTGTGGACATTTTACAGGGGTGGTCCATAGACTAAGGGGATGATACCTGTGCATTATATCAAAAGGTGGGAAGGGGGGGGGGGGGGTAATGAGGATGTATTGGATAGTGTGGGACCTGAGCATGACATAAATGGTATGGAATAAGGGATGGAGAATGTGCTGGTTTGGGCTGGTGTAGAGTTAATTTTCTTCACAGTAGCTAGTATGGGGCTATGGTTTGGATTTGTGCTGAAAACAGTGTTGATAACACAGGGATGTTTTAGTTACTGCTGAGCAGTGCTTATACAGAGCCAAGGCCTTTTCTGCTCCTCACCCCACCCCACCAGCAAGTAGGCTGGGGGGGCACAAGGAGTTGGGAGGGGACACAGCTGGGACAGCTGACCCCAACTGACCGAAGGGAAATTGCAGATCATATGACATCACGCTCAGCATATAAAGCTGGGGGAAGAAAAAGGAAGGGGGGGACGTTTGGAGTGATGGCGTTTGTCTTCCCAAGTAACTGTGAAGCGTGATGGAGCCCTGCTTTCCTGGAGATGGCTGAACACCTGCCTGCCCATGGGCAGTGGTGAATGAATTCCTTATTTTACTTTGCTTGCATATGTGGTTTTTGCTTTACCTATTAAACTGTCTTTATCTCAGCTCATGAGTTTTCTCACTTTTACTGTTTCATTTCTCTCCCCCATCCCACCAGGGGGGAGTGAGTAAGTGGCTGTGTGGTGCTTAGTGTGAAGGGTTTATCAAGATGCAGAGACACAATCCATGGAATCTACTGGGATGCTGCAGACAGGGCATCCTAGGTCATTCCCCTCCAGCACACTCCCAAAGCCCTTCAGACAAGGCTGCCATCCACATAGGGCTCTCTCCTGCCAACTGTTATGCAGGAATGCTCACAGCATCCTTTACTTTGGACACAGGTACCTTGGATGTTTAAGACAAGAAAGAAGCATCCTGGTTTGGTACAGCTGTTTACAGCTTGGCTATTTGCTTTATGTTCCATGCTATACTGCTGCTGCTGTCATGGAAACATGACCTGCATCAAATGAACATACTCTCTATATCTTAACAATTGCCATCTTGCAGGAAAAGCCAATGCTATCAAATATGGTGATAGATGAGCAAGGAAAGAAGGAACCGGACTGTTTTGAACTTTAATGGCTGCAAAGGGCTAAGAAGATCAGGAGGAGTATGGTCTGGGCATTAAAATAATCCTGCCTGATTCCCCAAAAAATAGCGTATCTGTTGAGCAAAGGAGGTACCATTATTAACTAATTTCTCCTATCATAACCACATTTTAACAGCAAGCACAGCAGGCTTAACTGTGAGGTATGACAGAAATTTCCAGGTTTTGAAATCACAAGTTCCTTTTTTTAAAGCTTATGTATTTCCTCATATTCAATGCCTGCTCTGAAAGCTCTATCACCGATATAAATGGCAGCTATATTGAATGGACTTGGGAGACGTCTGTGATTAGAAACAACTCAGCCCCATCTTGTTCTTTGGCATACCTGCTCTTCTGAGAGGAAAGCGCTGAAATATTTTGTGCAGTGTAGGTCTTCCTAAGTTTTTTGCTATCATTCCTTTTACTGAAGCTAGAGCATCAACTGCATGCACTGGAGCAAATTTGCTGGCTCCATTTCCATGGATCCCTGAGGGTTATTTTACCTCATCTGATACTAAGCCTTTCTACCACATGATTCAGGTAATAAAAGAACACTGAAACACATCACAGCTTACCAAAAAAAAAAAAAAAAAAAGGCTAGAAAATGAAGCAAATTTCTCTCCCATTCACTTTAAAATGAGAAGGACTGCTTTGAGAGGGTTGACACAGTTTGAAGCACACCTTATGACTGAGACTATACCTGAAAGGTTGTGGCAGTCACAGTCATGCAGAAGTGGTTAGTATAGGCTGTACCAACACAGATGAACGAAATTTGTGATTCAAACTGGCACATTTCGAGTGAAGAAAAGTATTCTGTACTTCAAAGAATGAGAAAGTTAACATGTCTATTTTGTGATCTCATTAACTTTGAAAATAAAAGCTAACCTTTTCAGAAGTTTATCAAAAGCATATTGTTTTCTTTACGGTCAGAACTTCTCTTCTGTGTCTAACTCACTTAGGTGATGGACAAGAACTTTGTCATGAGCGTTAGCAAAACCAGCAGGAAACAAGCCATTGCCCTAGTAAGCAATTGATGATCTCTGGCCCAAACATTGTAATTAGAAGTATGAGTAGGTCTCATTTTGCTGACTGTGTTGTGAAATAATTCAATGGGATTCCACAGAACTGTGTGAATCCACCAACAAAATGAATGTCAGCATAGATCATAAAGACCTAGCACACAACACCCTAAAATAACCCAAAGAAACATATGAATTCAATTACATTAAAGGACTGTATATCAAACGCATTAGCAGGCATCCTGCTGCTGCAGCTTACTAACTAACCCTTCTCTTCTGGTTTGTAAAGTTTCATTAAAATATGCACTTCCTCATTTCTTTCTGTGCCACAGGAACGTAGGCCTAAAACAAAACCTCATGTGGGACACTATAGGCCAAGTTCTGCTGACAGTTGTCAAAGTTAGTGATAAACCTCCCCTTGGCTTAGAGCTGGACAATTAGAAGCCCCCAAATAATATGAAGTAGTAATAGATCTCTTTAAAAACAATAGTGTAACTTCCACTTGCAAAGCAGACAACTTCCAAGAGACTGGTTGATGTTGAAGTCAGAATATAGTGTTTAAACATTGCTCTGCGTTACTGAACCCTTAGACAGAACTGCTACATCTCTCGAGAATGAGGGGTTATATTTCTTTCTTCATCTGAAAGGTGATTTCATGCTTCAGGAAGTAAAGAAAGTTTGTGCATTGACAATATAAATGCAGATGCCTCCTATAATGATTGACACCAGAGGTCATGCAAGTGGAGTTTCATTTCTACTCCCAGTAGATCATGCAGCCAAGTGAATTAACGTCTCTTTAGGAATTAGAAAGTCAAAGTTTGACAGCTCTGGCTTCCCCCCTTGAAATGGGTTCAGTTCAGAAGGCCTTCTTGAGGTCTGATCTGCTCCTCACAATTATCTTTTTTAATAGACAATATGAAAGCCAGTGACACTCAAAGTGTACTGTCATATAGAGGAGAATTTCTTTCCCTGCAAAGGACATAAGTGGCAATGAAAGAAACTGACTATTACATAGAGCAAGCAGTAAAACACTCTGTCATAAAAAAGCATTAATTTCATAGAGCTGTCAGAAAACTGTCTCTGTCCCAATCCTGAACGTATGTCTCAAAATGAGAGACCTTTTCCAGCTCATATCTGGAAGAATAATGCTGTTCATGTAGAAGATAAGCAAAGTATATTCCTAACAAGTTGCTTTTGCATTTTGTGCTCTTTCTTACCAAAGAGGGAATTTTCCAGTACTATAGAAAAGCTATTGAGCTACAACTCCAATATTGTGACAAATGCTAAAAACTGCAGGTCAGCATTTTCCCCTGCTGTGTATATTCAGACAGTTGCCTAACTTCTTTGTGAATAAAGGTATACAAAATATAACACCGTATTGGAATATCAATAGGGTAACAATAATTCCTCTGTTCTTTTTTGCCTGATGGCAGGTTGATTTGGCCCTTGCAGCTAAGTCTGTAAAATTTGAAGTAGAATATCTTTATGCTCACTTCTAGCCACACCAAGTCCAGCTGTCTCTCTGCCAGAACATTGCCCAGTCAAGTCCGATACTTGATCAATGAATTTTCTACCATAGTGCATTCAAGTTCCGATGTGAAGTCCCCACATATGTACACTCACCTACTGGACAAATGGCTTTGTTTGCAAACCATTTTTTACAAAAACCATCAGAGGCCAATTTGGCAGAATTCTCAGGAATCACTCTCTGCTACGCAAAATAGGAAAACTTTTCTCAAGGCACCACAATAAAATCTGATGCTTACACTTAGCCTTTATTTGTTCTTCATCTGTTTTCTTCAGTTCCTAAACTGTACAAATGCATTGCTTCTAACAAGGGATGCCTTACCAGCCTACATTAAAGGCAACACTTCGGTGCAACTGCTACTGTAGAAAACTAGAAGCATGTTCAACATAACTTTAATTCACCACTTTTCTAAACTGAGTATCTTTGTATCATATAGGAAAGATTTGCCTTTTTTTCATTATAGTTAATGTTTAAGTGAGAATGTAGACAAATCCATCCAATTTATAGCCTTTCTCTTCACTTTTTATTTGCATAGTCACTAACTTCTGTGCATTTTCCAATCCAGGGAATATCACTGATAAGTTTATGAAGTTATCACTGGTTAAATGATGGCAGTGCATTACTGTATATAATAGAAACTTCTTATTTGATATGCAGCTGGTGATTGGGAAGAAAATATCAAAATGGTAATACCATAAACCAAGAAGAGTGTAGTGCCTGAGAGAGAGACAGAGAAAGAAGGAATATCAACAGGAAGTCTAAAAGCAAACAGAATGAAAATCAGCATTAAGCCTACAGCTTTTTGGGTGACAGCAGAAAGATGACAGCAAGTATCATCCAAAAAAATTACAAGAAAAGCATAAGCATTCAAGCTTCATTGCCAAATATTAACTGACATGGGCTAGAAAACCTCCCTGTATACATTACCATAGTACTGTCCACCTTCTCTGCAGCATCTGGTCCCTGGCACTATCAGAGACAAGATAGCAGACTTGCTGTTTCCATGAGCTGACTGGCATTTTGGTGCCTTTTTTCCTATATTCCTCATTATTCAGCTAGCTTCATCCAAAAATACTTAATTAACCTTGACCAACATGTGATGCTGGTTACAAAAAGAAAGTCTACACAGAGAAAAGGGAGAGTTACTTAGAAAGAACATTCAAGTGACCAGACACTTAGCTAATACACAATCCCCCATCTTACTCCACAGCTTAATTCGCTGCTACTTCCTGACTATCACTGTTCTGGAGCTATGCAATGCAACAAAGGAAACAAGATACTACTCAGTTTTGATGGTGTCTCTCTCTAATTTCCAGGATTATATATTACACCATGGCAGGTAATGCTGACTCCTTTCAAAGGTAATTTCTTGATGGCAAAGTTTGAGGAAACTCAGACTTTGACAGCAGGAAACCACCACAGCAAACATACATACAATATTCTCCAGCAGAAATTGTAAGCCTTTAGCATTGCTGACTTGCGTAACTTCTTACCTAGTCTAATACTTGTTACATCATCAACTCCAAAGTATTTTAACAAACAGGATTGAGACTCTTGCTACAGTGAAGTTGTAGTGATCTACCCCAACTGAGGATCTGATCCTTTTTGCCTCTTGGACAGTGTCCAAGAGTTCCAGTGGCCTATTTGGGAACTATCCAAACATTTGTGTTCCTGGGTAGAATATAAATAGAGAAGAAGGAACATAAAAACATTCTCCCAAAGCCAATTTGGAAATACTTCTTAAGCCACTCTTGAAGCATTGATCATTGTCCAGCTGACCTAGACAACAAACTTCAAGGTTAATACTTCCCTTGACCTACTGTCATTCTCTCAAAGATAAAAATATCTTCAATTTCACACTGACCAGAACTCTTGGTTAGAAGGATGATAGATAATGATTTAACATGTCTCTCTTTATTGGATCTCTTCCCTTCTCTTGTAACTTTTTCTCATGCTCTTTTTCAATCAGATATTAATTTAAGTCTGTATGTGCCACATTAAGTAGGACATCCATCTTTCAACTGGTCAAAAAGCACGTATGTTGAATGGAGCAGTGCTAGTCTGACTGAGAATTTGACCAAATACATGCAGAGGCAGATTGTGGGGGATCAAGCTTCTCTTCCAACTTTTCTGAACTTTTTAATGACCTCTCCTTGTAGCAGTGATTTTCCACATGAAGGGCACAACATTTTGTGCTGTGTCCCTTGAAACTTACCAAAGAAAACAAAATATGCATACAAATGTGATAAGAGATACCTGAAGAACGAAAACCAGGATTCCATAAAAATGAACCATCCTGGTTCTCATGCCTCTACTTTTCCTTCCATTCTTGAGTACAGCTTTGTTAAAGCATTTAAAAAATAATGAAATCTGATAAATGGAGCTGTTGTTAGGATAAGACCACTACAGCATTTTTGGATAGTAAGAAGCTTTTAACATATGTCAAAAATACATTATGTTTAATTAATATATACTTCAGACAGCTGACGTCTAAACAGACCATAGGAGAATAACAATACTATCCTTGTACTGTAATTGAGACCGAAGAGGTTTTTATGACTAGAAGTAACACAATACAGTCTTTCGTCTTCCTCTCATTCCTCCACTTTCAAGGCAATAAAAATTAAGGAATTTCCAAACAGAATCACTTCATCCTCACAAAGGCTCATACAAAACAACAAAGTAAGTCCTGTCTACCTATGAATACGTGAGATAAAGTTTAAAAACTCACTACCTGACTAGGCATTCGCAGGAATGGAAATCTCAGAGGCTGTAAACAATACCCTAATATCATATGCTGCAATAATATGGTGAGAACAGGCTAAGATACCGGGTCTCGGGGGTCACCTGGAGTTCAGAGTGCTCCTGATCACTCTCTGGGGTACAGCATGGACACAGCCATTCAAAGAAACATAAAATTATAAGACACTTGGATCCTTTCAAAAATTTTTTTCAAGTCAAGGAAACTTAGGGTGTGGAATCTGTTCTATACTTCAAACTTTCTAGATTTGATTTTGACTATTTCAAACTAACTAGAAAGTACAGAAAATTTGGACAGTACTTCACAAGCATCAAGCATGTATGTCCAGATAAATCCATTCATGTACACATTTCCAGTACAGCTTCATGAAGTGTAAGACAAATACATAACTACATAGCACCACTGCTAATGAAAAATATGCCATCCCTCCTTCAAAACTTTCTGACCTCTTTCCTTTGATTTGAGGAAATAATACCATCATTGCACTGATGCTGCTAAAAAGATAAGTGAAAATATATTTGAAAACTGTGAAGGTTTGCATTTGATTCTGCTCTCAATAATTTGCTGCGGCTTTTTGGGAGACAGCCTGGACATGAAGTTCAGGCAAACACTATCTCTTTGCAGCCTTAGAAAGCACAAAGCATTTCAACACTACAGTTGTAAAAACTTCCTTTAACAAAAAGTTGTTCACAGAGCCTCACAGGATCAAGACCTTCAAATCAGACTATCAAACAATGTGGGTGTCAGCTATTTGGTACTTTTAGCACTGATCAAAGGAAATGACTGACGAACAGTCCAAGCACAGCACTTATAGCCATAGCTAAGGGAAGTATTTTCAGTAACAGCATTCACTGTGCAAGCCACAAAGAGCCAATCCAAAACCAGAGACAATCAGATCTTTATTCAGAGACCAATTGACAAGTGCTGCTAAGGCTCCCAGACTTTCACAACAGAATCCAAATTGGATCTTTCTTTAGAGTATCAAATTGTTATTCAGTGCTTCTACTTAGGTAGACAGATGAAGAGATGTTGTATGTATATCTTCTACACCTTTGTCTTCAAGAAGGACAGTGGGGAATGAGAGGAACAAAGCACAAATACAAGGAAACAAAATGGCTCTACTAAACACCCTATTGGGGAAAAAAAAACAGTGTCAACCTGGATTGACACACATGGAGCTGAATACCTCACCAAATCATCAGCCTACGTTGCTGCTGAAAACCCTGTGTCTGAACAATAAAAACAGTAAATATTATTTTTGTTTATAATACTGATCCTTTCATCCTGTAAAATCCTAGAGCACCTCACAAGCACTAGGCACAGTAATCCATGGAACGCAACAGACATTGAAACAAAGCAATAATTCTCAATAGCTTAAGGCATTACTAAAACAAGAAAATACCAGATAATCAATTTTAGGAAATTGACAAAAGTACCAAGAAAAGGATTCAGTAGAAATCAGCTAAAAACTTTGTAACAGTGATAGCATTTTTTTTTTCCCTTTTCCTTCTTTCATGTTTCTCTTTTTTGTTACTCATTAACAGTCTTCAGTAAGATTCAAAATCAGACTCTCCTCCATTGGTTTTCCCAGGGCATGAACACAGAACATGATTGATGTCCTAATCACTTGCTTATGGCAAAATACTAACCTTCTGTATTGCTAATTTTGATCTGAAATGGAAAAAAAACCAAATTATTAACTATTTCCTTTCCTTTTTCTTCTTGCCATATTAAAGATATTTCAGATTCCATGTCAGAGGAAGGAAGAAAGGAGATATGAAAGAGAGTGCTAGTTCATTAAAAAACCACATCCTAAGCCATGTTCTACCTATAGCTCAGGAAAGGTGAACTTCTGTCAATCACTACAGGGAACCACAAGACGAGAGAAAAAAAAAATAAAAGAGGTAGATTTGAAGAAGGAGTGCACCATAGTGTCATTCCTGTCAGTGCTCTTCTTCCCTTTCCTTCTACTTTCTCTGTGTTTTACATTTTCATGGCAACCAGGAGGAAGGCAGGTCTTAAGGATGCTGGTGGAGTAGCTCAGCAGACTGAAACAGAAGCTCAGGTCCCTGCCACCAGCTCCTACCCAGAACTGTATTTGCCTCTGTGAGAAAAGATTCAGCAAAACGGTGAAGGAAAAAAAAAAAAAAAATAAAAAGTTAAGTGATGCAACAAAACAAAAAAAAGAAACAGAGGTGGATCTTGCTCTTTCTCATACTAAAATGAGAAATACAGGTGTCCAAGCAAGTTGACCTTTCAAGCCTTCTAAACACCTTAAACTTGCAAGTTAGCTAGTTATTGTTAAAACCAGCAACAAGGTCGAGGAAAGAATACCCTTGTGTGCCACCAGATAATAGAG
This sequence comes from Aquila spilogaster, assembly GCA_024606505.1. NCBI lineage: Eukaryota > Metazoa > Chordata > Aves > Accipitriformes > Accipitridae > Aquila > Aquila spilogaster. Next base: position 15,301 of record JANHGO010002877.1, read on the forward strand.
CTTCTGCAAAAAAGCCCACACCAGCTGCAAAGGCTGAGGAGGCAATACCATGTTCATTAGGCTATCAGCTATCTAGCTTTGCACAGAAGTATTTAGGCAGGTCCTTCCAGGCAAACAACATTCTTCAGGGAATTGTACAGATTTCCTTTTGAATGCTGTAGAAGCCCCTCAGCTGAAAATGAAAATGTTTTTGAGTTGTAAAATGCTTTAAGCTTTGACAGGGAAAATCAGCATAGAAGAGTATGCCACCATCTGTCACTCATTCAGTGTAATGGTGCCACAGGCTAAAGGAGGCCAGCAAAGGTGTAGATTCATTCAGGAAACATTAAGAAAAGAGGAACTCATGAGAGCAGGAACCTGTGTCAATAATTAGGTTGTTACTCATCAATCCTGTGCTCAAAGGCATGGAAGCCATTTTGGTTTCCTTGTAAGAGGCTACAGTTACATTTTATGTATAGTTTCTATATCCAAAAGTTTTCACAGCCTAGGGCAGATCAGTTTTAAGACACTGAAAATCCATGGTTTTTCAATAAGCCCATCATACATGAAAGACAAGAGCATGCAGAGGCATCTGGACATATATGGGATTTTAGACACAGAGGTCCACTCTTGACCCAGACTTACTGTGAGTTCAGACACACATATATTTACAATCAATTTACTTTCTGTGCCCTCTTCTTGCATGTACACAGAAATTAATTACATCAGCAAGGAAATAGGTTTGGTAGCAGGTACTCTCCCAGTGCCTGGACATATCTGAATGACACTGAATCAGAGTGAACTCAATGAATCTTTGAACTCTTCGATACGCTAAGCAGTGAGCTCTACATTTAGGGTACTCTGGGAGATAGCTGTCTGTTCCTCCTGCTGGAGATGACCCAACATCATATAGAATACAGAAACATTCACCCAGGCAGAGCACAAAATGATTCTCCAGATTAGCAGATAGCCTGTGCTCCTAGGAGAGCAGAGACATACATTCAAGCCTGATAGACAAAAGAAAGAGGTTAAAATCTACGGCCTGGATAGGTAAGTGCTATGACCCCTTAGCTAGAAAGGGGGTCTGTTACCTTTGCTGACAAACTACTGCAAATTTAGTTGCAACATAACATATTTACTTTCTGATTACAGTGCTGACTAGTGTGTAGCCTTGGGATGACCAAAATCACATTATCAACAAATTCCAAGACGTTTTGCTTTTCTCTATAATTGTCCACATTTGGCAGCCATCCATTTTTCAGTACAATGGGATTCCCTCAAAGACTAAAGAAGTGAATGGAAGAAGGAAAACCCTTCTAGCTGTTTAATCCTTCAATTTTATCTTTTTTTCTCTCCAATAGTCTTCAGGAAAGAGTACAGACTAAAGAGGAAAGCAGCAATAGCCACAGGCAAATATGTGTCCCCATATTTTTGCAGGATGGAAGATGACTGGGGGACTGTAGAAGTTCGATATGGAATATACCCACCTTCTGAAATCCAGGTCAACTCTTTCGCCCTGATTAGTTTTACAGTCTGCATTCAAGAAGCTTTTAACTGAGCTTCATCCATGTTTTGTGCATTTCCAACCTCACATACCCACCATCTAGAGAGGCAATTCTGAGGGTAAAGCTGGTGAATGCCATCACAAGAAACCAGTCCTTTTTTTTTTTTTTTTTATATATGACTGAACTGCTGAGAATCTGAAACACACTTTTATTGCAGCACAGTGAAACCTAGTGACAGATGGTAATAATCACTTTAAAATAAATCTCCTTTATGCAACCAGCTTTTACATTCATTGAACAAATCATTAAATCTACAATATATTTGTGTGTGTTGTGCATTGCAGAAGAAGAACTGCAGGGCATTTTTCTTAAAAAGCTAATGTTCACCTACCTATCATTACACTAGATAAAATGGGTAAAGTCTTAGTCCTTATGAAGTCAGTGACAAAACTCCACTCCTTCTTCAGTGAGGACCAGGATTTCACCTATCCAGCACAGATAATCTTAAATTAATAGTATGCATTCAAATACCTCAGACTATGAAGAGGTGATGCTCATGAACTAATCATTGTGACTAAAGCTGTAAAATGGACCAACATAGACAAACATAAACCTATCAAGTTACATTCTTTGTATCACCTGTGACTACCTATGACATTGCATATGCATCTTGGTATGACAAGCCTTCTTGCAACATATTCAACTCTACAGCACAAGGAGGGTGGGGAGGAAGTCAGTGTATTTGAATTTAATTATCCAGTCCAGACTTAGGAATCAACAATATTAAGTAAAGAATCCTTTTATATGAATTAATGGAATAATCCTGAAGATACACACACTTCTCTGGAGACTAGGTCTGGGTAAAATATAGCATATTTCATCAACCAGTCATAAATCACTAAGGAGGGAATAATTTCCTTTACCTTGCAGGTGGCAACACTGGGGCTCACAAAAACAGTTGTAGAGAAGCAGTAGGACAAACACCTTTTCTGACTCCCTATCTGCTTGGCCACATGATGTTTAGTGATCATATACTCCTAGAAGTGGATATTTACAGCCCTTTGTCTCTGGCAGGACTGTTATGGACTGACGCAATCTTCTCCTTCCTTTACACACAGTAAAAACAAGTTAACAGAAACAGAAATAGATTAAAGAAGTAAAAGATAAGGCATCTAATCAAGATACCACTGTAATTAATGTATTCCACATCCTCCTCTCAGTCCCTACACATTTTCCTGGAGGTTATGGAAAGTAACAGAGATTAGAAAATGTACCATCTTTAAATATTAGTAATTAAGGTCATTATTACCTCATTATTTAAAAACCAAGTTATACTGGGACTTGCAAAATAGAAAAGTTGCATGATCTTTTCCTACAGAGGGAACACTCACTTAAAACTGAAAAAATACTGCTGTTATTACCACTATTACTTTCCACTGCAAATAGTGACAGAGTGATATCATGAGGACTTACCTGATGATTCAGTTTCCTAAATGAATTCATGCTGAAGTTGTACTTGACTAGCTGTTATGGGTTTGTATGGCATGGGGTTTTTTGGTAGTGGGGGAGGGCCTGCAGCACCGGCTCCTGTGAGAAGCTGCTCGAAGCTCCCCGGCGGACCCGCCTCTGGCCCAGGCCGAGCCCGTCAGCGAGGGTGGCAACAGCTGTGGAAGAACATATGTTAGAGGGGGAACCCGCCGTGAGTAGGGCAGTGGGATGTGAGAGGAACCCCTCTGCGGATACCGAGGTCAGTGAGGGAGGAGGGGGAGGAGGGGCGCCTGAGGAGGTTGATGCCCCCGCAGCCCCGTGGGGAGGCGGCAGGCCATGTCCCCCCAGCCTGTGGAGGTGAGCGGGGGAGCGGAGGCCCCCGAAGATGGCCATGACTCCGTGGGAAAGCCCGCGCGGGAGCAGTGTGTGACTGAAGATCGGCCCGCGGGAAGGACCTGACGTGCAGAAAACAGACTCCACAATCAGTGAGATTGTAAAGTAGGTATGTTCATTCAGCGCTGGGCAGCACGGGGGTAGTCCCACCAAAGTCACACGTGCCCGACTCGGCAGTTTGCTTCAAGTTTATACAGTCAAGTGTTACATATTCACAATACACCTATACATATGCATGACCTATCCCCGCTTCATATTAAAATTAGCTCCGAGAGGTCATTTCCATAGTCTCCTCTCAACTGCACTTGCGCAGTGCCTCTTTATGGTGGTCATGTGGTGGTCGCAGAGATGAAGATAGACGACTCCTCTTCGTCACCACTAGTAACCTCTTTTCTTGCGCAGGCTCAGTAGTTTCTTGGTATTCACCCAAGCCGCAAGACCGGTCTTGGCTGGCTCTTGGGGCCAGCTCCTGCTTCTTATCAGGAACTGTCTCTGCCTCATTGGCTGGTTCTTGGGACCAGCTCTTCTTATCAAGGACTGTCTCTACCTCAGCTAATTTCAACAATGTAAGCGCTAAACATCATCTTTCATCCCCCTTTATTACGTCTGCTGAGATTCTTTTGACTCCCCTTGTCTCAGACCCACTCCAGGGAAGTTTGAGAGGAACTGCAGCCCGCGGAAAGGACTCGCGTTGGAGAAGTTCATGAGGGGCTGTCTCCCGCGGGAGGGACCCCACGGTGGAGCAGGGGACGAGTGAGGAGTCCTCCCCCTGAGGAGGAAGGAGCGGCGGAGACGACGTGTGGTGAGCTGACGCCAACCCCCATCCCCTGTTCCCCTGCGCCGCTGGGGGGAGGAGGTGGAGAGAACCGGGAGTGGAGTTGAGGCGGGAAGGAGGGAGGGGTGGGGGGAAGGTGTTCTAAGGGTTGGGTTTACTTCCTAATATCCTTGTTTTGATTTGATTGGTAGTCAATTAAATCGATTTTGTTTCTTCCCCAAGTTGAGCCTGTCTTTTGCCTGTGACCATAAGTGGGGAGTGATCCCTCCCTGTCCTTGTCTCGACCCACGAGCGTTTCTTTATATTTTCTCCTCATCCCACCAGGGATGGGAGCAGGGGGAGTGAGCGAGGGGCTGCGTGGTGCTTTGTTACCGGCTGGGCTGAAACCACGACGATGTGCTAGTCTATTATAATTATGGCTGCCTATAAACAAAATCCACCTCTCCCCAAAGTAAGGATATAATAAAGTATTTAGAGTTTCTATAAACTGCATTAACCTTCTCATGCAGCAATCAGGGAAACCTACCGGAGTAACTGGATTCAGCTACTGAAACAAGTTTTTGGTTGCTGCTTGTGTTGGCCATATTTAAGTCTTCCCATAATGAATTCTGCTTGCAGAGGATCACTGCACACAGAGTGAATGCATAACTGACCACCCGAAACTTCTGTGCCTAGAAAACAGGGGGGAATAAAATCCTATAAACAGACATTGTAAACATGTTGTTACCTTAACAGCATGCGATTGCTTCTTGATTTATGCATCAGTATTGCTTTATGAATAGGGAATGCGTGCCCAAGACCAAAACTCAGCAGCCTGTCTGGTTTCTTCTGTTTACTGCTTTCAATATTCAAACTTTTTCAGTATGTCATGTCATATCTTGTGAGGCAAATCTGCCTTCTAGAATTCAGCCCCCAGAGGAAAGTAAACCCGATTTGCCTTTTCCAGGTAAGAAAAATATATGCTGTATGGGGAACTGATGTATCCAACTGAATGAAATCATTACTGACATTAGACCATCAAGCCTGTGATTTTGAAAGTCATCCAATGACTTTGGGGACTGACTTTGTAATTTAACAGGAACCACATGACTAAATTCCATCAGGAAAATCCCATGAGTAACTTGGAAAATTTCAGTATAAAAGTTGAAATTCAGTGAATTAGTCTGGGAAAAATCTCTGTTCCTTTTATCCAGGTAGCAATGGTGAAAACATGCCCTGGGCAGAAGAGGCATAGAAAATATGTGAGATGTTGTAAGTTATGAAGAATAAGCCCTTTCTAAAGCTGTTCTCCCACAGGAATATTCAATATATCCCCTCATCATGACCACTCCAATGCCGCACTGGGGTTCAAGGTGGTTGAGTAATTTCTACAATTCCTTTTCAGTCTCAGCTCTTTTAGCCTTCCTGCACCAGAGAGTAACTCATTCGGGGGAGAATTTGCAATTTCTTGTCACAAGGCAACATCTGATAATCAAAATGTCATCTGTGTTGTAGTCTGCAAGTAAGGAGAGGAATTAATGAGCCACAACACATACATAAGGAGAAATGCATACTTAATTTTAACGAACGCATGTTTTTCTCCTTCAACGAAAAGCTTTTCTTAAGTATTTACCAAGGCAACAGGATTTAAACAGGATTACTCAGATGTTTGAAACTTGCTATTTGTTTATATATCTCATACCATGAGGAAACTAAAGTTAATGCACAAATTGCTCTCATTTTCACAATATGCAATTTTTCCTAGTCTTGGGGCTCTTGGGTATTGTATTGAACGACATTAGAGAGCATTAATAATTAGGTAGAATTGCATCCAGAAAGCATATCTGGATATATAAAGCAGCGTAGGATTTTACAGGGTTTTTTCCACCCTCCCAGGCCATAATGCTCATTTAGCAAAATCGTGCAAAATGAAGTATACATCAGTAAATCCGATGTGTAAATTAGAGAAGTCTCAAAAGAATTTACATTTTTATATACCTCTGAGGAAGTAGGACACTTTTATTAGCTACTTTCAGGTAGCACATAAATAACTGCAGATCCAATAGCCTGAATTTCTGGAACTTGTCAAAGAGCTTAATCGAAAGATTTATGAGAACTTCAAGCTTTAGATTTCAAGTCCTTGGTATCTGTCAAGCTAAAGTCTTAATACTAAACTTCTCATCCCCAAAACTGTCTGTAAATCCAAAATGAAGCTATAAAGAGTTGTTAAAGGCTTTTATTTTGCATCTTAAATTCTGTTCTCGTGTTCTGTTCAATATGCTTTATTGCTGGGAAGTCCTTTGTGCTTTGAAGTAATCTTACAGCTCCTATCAGACCAACCTGCCTTACTTTTCCCTAATATGTTTTTAATTTTATTTTGAGCAGAACAATGCTGACATTTCATTGCATTACTTAATGTCAATAATTGGGATGACTAGATTATTTTCCTTCTGAAAAGGGCTGTTTGGAGATTTTGATTCCTGTATTTGTTCACTTAACAGGGGAGGCATCACCTGCTTTGGATGGCAGGACTGCGGTCCCCTGCCAGGGGACTGAGGATGGGGGAAAACATAGTCTGAGAGAAGACAGCAAGTTCCTATCCTTGCAGCTAACACTGGAATTATGTAAACAGTATGGATATATCAGTCTCCTTTCAAGAAACCAGTGTGTGTGTATATATATACACGCACGTGTACACATACACATTTATCCGCACATATACTATATACACCCGCTGTTACATGAGCATCTTGCATATACATAATTGAATTTAAGAAAAGGCAAATGTCTAAGTAAGAAAACGCAGATCTGCAGCAACAAAACTCTTGCTCTGCATAACCACAAGATTCAAAACCACTGCAGCATACATTTTCAGGCACCCCATTATTCAGGAAATTGCTTTTTGAATTACAGGGTTTTAATCATAGCTTTTTTTTTTTTAATTAGAAATAGGTACCATTGTTTACTTACTAGAAAGGAAAAGATTCCAGAGCAGAGTTATTGCTTAAATAATGTAATTTCTGAGGAAGTCCAGGAAGTAAAGACTTAAGAGGAAACCAAAATGGGTCTAAAGCTTTTCTGGGTAGTTTTTGCATTTTAAGGTTTTGGTTGGTTGGCTCTGTGGAAAAGTTGCATTCTTTCTTAATTTTGTGATCAAACCCAACATTTATATTAATAAATTATGCTAATAATAATTTGATAAAGAATTTTCATGCCTCAAAGTTACTATCAATTTTATTTGTGGATAATAAAATTCACAGAAAAAAGAAATATAGTAAATACTGTTGATTGTGTCTCTTCGGAAGGTGCATCGTACCAAACAAAGAAACTATTTATAAATTTTTATTTCAAGGAAATTATATTAGAAAAAATATTTCTAAATTTTTATGGAAATATATAAAACACTCAGCACCCAACATTCAAGAACAAAGCAAGAATTGAGTTTTCTGACCAATACCTAGCAACCACTTCTTTAAATTCTTTAATTTGGTAAATTATACAATCTCTGGAAATGTTTCAAGCCCTTTTTAAGAGCTTTTCTCTTAAAAGAAAATGAAAGTATATCCTTATAAAACTGTATAAGATGACATTTGCTAGGAATTTACAGAACACTGGAGAAACAGTATACCAAAGAACAAACACAAGGAATTCAGGCAATCGGCACAAAAGTACCTTAAGTAACAGTTACCAGGCAATGAAACTTTCTTGGCATATTTTCAAATGCTACACCCTGTCTATCATAGGATATAAGTGAAATAAGATGATACCTAGCACACCAGACAATGTTTAAAGTTCTTTCAATAGAAAGTTTGCAGCTTCAGTAGACTTCACTGAAGTACCATGTAGTGACAGATTGCATAGCACAACGTTTTATCTTCCCCCCCGCCCCAATCACCCAGATTCCTCTTGATGTTAAATTTAAAGTCAACAGAAATTCTTAGCTCACAAAGAGGCTTTTGTAAGTACCTAGAACAATCTTTGCAATATTGTTAGGACTCAGCATAGCATCCTGTCAGAATAAAAAAAAAAAAAAAAAAAAAAAAAAAATTGTTCTGTGTTCAAACGGAGGGTGAGATTTCCAACCTGAACTTCAGTGCAAACTTGCCATTGCTCAGCAGCAGTAATTTCACAATGCTTTAGTCAGAGCTGTATTTGATGTTCAAAGTTGATAAAGTGAAAACACAAAAGTTTACTAAATTAGCTTACGGCAATTGGCTTCAGTATACAAGAGCAATGACCATTACCCAAGGCAGAAAAACCTTGGGGATTACACATTGTATCATACGTTTAGTTGGGTAAAAGCAGAAGAATAATTGTTGTTACTGTCTGGAGCAGCAGAACCTGTACAAGCCATTCTTGTCCTAGTCAGAAAACTCTTTTCCTATCCTCACTGTAATTTTAAACTCAAGTTCTCTGATTCTTTATGCACAGAGTCTGCCAAGGTGGACTGAGCTTTCAAATCAGTAAGAGCTGAAAGGGTTAAAAGTAAGGAAAATGCTCGGTTTCTCATTTCTAGTATCCCCTCAAGTTCTTGTAGTGTCAGTCATGTAAAATAACTAAACTGAGTAAAATAATGGCTTGTTAATTAATGTTTTGGCACTAAATCAATAGACTACTTTTGGTTGTTCTTCACATGCATTAAACTCCAGCCCAAATGAAATACCCTGTGTTTTTATTATTATTATTTTTTGAATGACCTTTTATAAACTAAACTCTAATTCTAAATGAAATTGTTCTGCCTTTTATTCTAAACATACCAAAGCATATTTTGAAATATAGTACTGAAGAAAGCCACTTTCAGAAACTGCACATTTGAATTACAAGAAGCTGACAAGCCATATGGAACCACTAATTTCTAAAAACTCTTGAAGCTGCAAATCCATTTAAGAAAGTTGGAAAGGGAGGGGTTCCATCCAACACCATCCAAGTTCCATCATGAAGGCAAGTGGTAGTCCCAAAGCTAAAATTCTCAAACGAAGGCTTATAGGATTTGAGCAGTTTTAATTATGGTAAATGGAACCAACATGAACCTTAACATATACTTGACTTCATATCATCTACACAAATTATTAGATTCTGCCTAATCTGAAAATATCTGCCATAGTTTGTTGACTCACAAGTAATAAATCTAAAAGAATGGAGAATAGGAAAGGAGAGGGCAAGTGGAAAATTAAGAAACAATCACAGAAAAATGAAACTTATCAAATATTACAAGACACTGTATGGGTTCTGGCCCTGCTATCCTTTTTCAGCCTGGAAAAGTGACTACGAGTCGGCATAAAGAGCTACTCACTATCAGTTAGGAGCAGCAGCCCTGAGGCCACTTCACCTCAAGGTACAATAACAAGTTTTTCAGCTATTCACCTTAGATGCCCAATGCAACACAGGAAAAAGAAGTCTTACATGTCCTTGCACCACGGCTGCGCTATCATAACCCCCAAAGATCTCCCAAATGCAGTAGAAAATACTTTTGTTATTGAACTCTGTTCCCAAACCACCTCCTAAATCTGTATCTTCCTTTCCTAGTGTTGATATATTCCAAGAAGGATGTGAAGGGAAGAGAGAGGGGAGCTAATTAAATTGTTTGGCTTTTAGTTTTTTGGTGTTTGTTGGGGTTTTATCTTGCACTTTGATCAAGATTTGCAGCTGTGGGAAATCCCATCCTGTTTTTTGGATAGCATCAGTATTCTTTGACTGTACTCTGAATTAAAAGACTCCATCACGCACACATCCTGGTTACTCTTCAGCAATTTATTCTTTGTGTTTTTCTATGAAATGCATCAGTTTCTTGCCTGTGTGTAACAACAGTATTGAGACATATTGACAGGCTCTTTGGAGGAGTTTATATCCTGATATTCATCAGTAACTGGTCAACAGCAGGGAAAGCTCTTGAAGTTACTCTGAGCTTCTCCAAGGTGACCTACACCATAACCTGCTATACCAAGTCTGCATTTGCCCTGGAGATGCCTACGCCCTCCTTTCCCCCCTGGCTTTACTGGCTTGTGCATAAGGGCAATGATGCTGTTGCCCTCATCCTTTCTACCCATCCTCTTTTTAGTGCCAAATGCCCATAGAAATACTCAGAAAAAGTAATGTATACTCATCTCCTGGAAGACTGGAGATGGACTCTAAGCACAGGATAAGAGAAATTCCCTATATATACCCTGTTCCCACAATTCTGGTCCCAAGATTAAGTTTTTTTTTTAACCTCAGAATGCCTTAAAAATAACCATGTGCCTCTGGCATCTTCAGGGAAAGAAAAGAAGAAAAGACAAGCCAGAGACAAAATATAAAGATTTCAAGTTTTGTAAATAACTTTGAAATATGGTCTCCATGATTTCATTTAGAAATGCCAAAAATTCTTCTAAGTAGAAAGTATTTTACATGTATTAATAAAATATATATATTTATAATGTCATCATCTTTCTTTTAATTCCCTACAGCCATCATCTCCCCCATAAGAACATACTCAGTGCGCACCAGTCCTCTCCCCAGTATAGGTTCTGACAAGGGACTGGGCCCCCCCTTCAGCTACAGCAATGAAAATACAAATTCACTCCAACTTTCTCAGGCTGGAAGCAAAAGGCATATTTCTGCTAAATAAAGTATTAGCATCCACAAATGAACTATTACCTTCTCTAAAGATGAGGACAGCAGTGCTATTGCTTCTGTGGTCATGCCCTCCCAGAGGACTGCAGAGCTTCCCCTGCTGAATCAAATGTCTGTATGGGAGTATGAACCAACCGTGCCTTCGTAGATCATCAGACCGGCACTGGCAATACTTCTTACAGTTTCCTCCTCTGGAGGAAATTTTACAGAGAAACTATAAATTGTGGAAGAAATAAGAGCACTGGACTTCTCTGTCCTGCTCTTGTTATCCAGGAGTTGTTTTTCCCCTGCAAACACCTGCGGGTAGAACTAATTAATAGTCATGATTTGTTTTTCTTGGAAAAATAACAACTCAAACAGCTCTTTATCAAGCCTTTTAAGAACAGGGTTTTTTTCCCCAAACCTTTCGCTTTTTCCTACCTGTATGTAATTATCCACGTACGCAGATCAATTTATTACCCTATGCATAAGCACATTCTCTCTCGTTTTTCTTTCCCTTAGGAGCTTTACATTAAGATGACGACTCAGACTGCTCAAATCGCCCAATTGCAAATGTACTTTGATCAAATGATGACTCAAGGAGACTCAAAGATTACTTCTGCAGGGTAAGACAAGGCAAATTGATCAGTGCTGTCACTGGTGAGAAACAGCTCCTGAAGGAATAGTTCTAAAAAGCATTATCTTTAATGTAATCAAGGGAACATTTCATTTCATTTTAAAATGCCTCACAATATTTGTTAGTTCTATCGTTTCAGGGGTTATGGGGACAAAAGTTAATTACACTGATGAGACAAACACTAAATTGTTTAATTAAGGCTATCCTACTTTCTTTGTGTAATATTTTTCTAACTTGGCTTACATATAGTTTATTTTTAAAACAGTAATAGCATAGGTGTAAATAATCTTTCAGGGTAGAGGTGCTGAGAATAAAGATGTAAGAGGGTTGGTGGTCTAGGAAACTAAAAAAAAAAAAAAAAAAAAAAAAAAGATATTTTCCTTACCACCTCATGACACATTTTAGATTGAAATGACCCACGGCATGTTTTTTCCAGAAGGCATGAAGTAGATCATAATCCACTCATGGATTACCCAGGCAGCATGAGTGAAAATTTGCTATATTGCCTAGATGCTGCTACCAGAGCCAGTGATTAGGAGGAGTTTGCAGCCTTCTGCCTGTTTTCCTATTTTGGCTTTGCACTTCTATAGGAAGGGGATGTAGCTGCAGCAACGATGGAAGGGGAGAGGGTCTCCAGAGGCAAAGCCCTTCCCTCACCAAGTAGCAAGAGGTACTGCTAACAGAGGGAGCTGAAAGCCCTTAAATCCAGGCAATCTGCACCTGGACCTCACCCAGACAGGATGGCAGATGTAGGCGACAGAGCTGACGCACTGAACACACCAGAGAAAGCCCCGTGTCCACACGGGACGCGAGGCACGTACACCAGCTAAGACTTGCTTTTAGCAGGCTGATACAAGGCAGGCTTTGAACGCTTGGGCTGAACCAAAAGAGCGTATTTCCTCCATTCTTAGGTATTCCCATAGGCTCTAGAAAGCAAGTTAGCATCCAAGCTGGCTCCTCCTTATGACTTTCATTTCTGTGGCAGTGATTCATTACCCTTCTGTTTTATCCACTCTGAGATGATGATGACATTCACTTGTCGAAGAAAAAGAGAAGCTTATGAACCAGTGGAAAGTGGACAGCTGGATTTAAACAGCTAAGCAATATAGCAGGAAAGAGAAGGAAAAAACGTGGAAAGGATGTCTTGAAAAGTGAAGTTCCTGAAGTGGAAGACAGGGAGTAAGATTAATGTTATTTTTAGGGATCTTCCAATGATTATTCCTTATGTAACAATCCACAAGCATAAAATGAAAGCTAAATGTTTAAAACCTTTAAAAAGGGAAGAGATGGAGTCTGAAGAGCTTCTGTACGTTCTGGATATCACAGGACATGAGACATAAAACAGGAACCAACCACAACCCTATAATAGCTGGAGAAAAGATCAGAATAATTACAGACGAAAACCAGCCCTGCACCAAAGGAAAGATGAACTGAACACCAGATAGGCCTGACTAGTAAAGCCAGGCCAATTGTCTGTAAACCAAGCGAGAACCTGTCCTCACTGTCCACCATAAAACCAGAATAAGTGCATGGAGCTTTGCAGGGAGATTTTAGATTTATAGCTCTTAGAAGTAAAAAAAATTTATATCAGTGTGATTTTTCTCCCCCCAGATGTTTCAGATGTCCTCTTTCGTTCAAGCAACTACGTTGTCAATAATTTGGTCATGGCCCTTTGACTGTAAGCTCTACAGCAAGAAATTTTTATTTACTGCCAGCCTTTACTCTTTTCTGATTTGCCTTCTGTGAAATCTACTCCCCCCCAAGAAGCAGACATAAACATAAGTAAATTTTAGTGAAAAAAATGCCTGTTAAATAAAGCACTTATTCACTAGCATAACAATATCAAACCATCAGCAAGACCCAGGATTTTGGTGACAGATATAAGTATTTTCTTGTGTTCATATCTTTGTTTTCCTACAATAATAATTTGTTTGAAAGTTTTCTTTTCAGTAACATGGGCAAAGAAATAGTTATTTTTCCAAGATGTCAACCCTTGTTCCACCATTGCTCACCTTCACACCAGTCGTCTTCTCGCTCAAGCAGAAAAGTGAAAATGGAAGTAGCACTTCAAGTCAAGAAAATAAAAAAAAAAAATTCTCTGAACGTGGCAATTTGAATAAAAGCATTTCTGTGCATCCTCACTCTTTGTTGCAGAAACAAGAAAACGGACACATTTGGTCTGCTTTCCATTCGCAGCTACAGCTGTGGGTGCAGCTGCAAGCAAGAGCTGCTCCCAGAGAAAGTATTTGCACAGGATGAAAGGCAGGAAAGGTATCGTTTTAAGACAAATCACAAAATAAAACTGAGATAAAATAAAGCAGACTAAAATTTACATGAAAACCTGTCAGGTGAAAATACAGTTTCTATGGGGAAGTAAATAACAGTGCAATGGTGAGTTCTCACCTCCTCTTTGCTGCTATTGTCCACTCACAAAAAAATTCATATTACTTGACATATTTTGATGGGAAGGTAGGGCAAGGTTATGGAGAATGCTCATGGTTACAGCATTTGGTTCATGAAAACACCATTTAATGAGTTGTAACTATTGCTGAAAATACAGAATCAGACTCTGGCATATGTGCAGTAATAGTGCCCCAGCTATAGTCAGCTATTAAGAAATATTTAGTCCACTCCCAAAACCTGTTACAAAGAAATGTTTTTTTCCTGACTCCCCTAACTGTAGGTCTAAGATTTTCTCAGGAGGCTAGGCTTTAATGGATCTCTTCTGTCAAACAGCACTAACCAGGTTCAACCTGAACTGATTCTTGGGGTCACTGAGGTGGAAAATGCGTAGAACTGCTTTAATATTCTAGAGCTTGATTGTAGGTTTCTAACTAGTCATGCCACTTACTTGACTTGCAATGCAATTCCCTTCCATCACACACACAGTCTGTGTAATGAAAAAGGGATTAAATTTTCCCATTTCAAATAGCTGCATAATACTGTGAAAAAATCTGGTTTGCAGAAAATAATGAGGACATGCTTACACTAATTTCCCTTCAAGATTTCATTAAAATCAACAACAGCAGCAGCACTTAGAAACAAACTTGTCGCTTCCCCAGGACAGTCACTCCAGGCCAGACTAAACACAACTCAGCATCGTGGTCATTTTGTGTGTAAACTGATTTTAAGGGTCCTCTTCCTGGGATGGAAGGAAAACAGGAAGAAAGAACACATACAAACAACCTTTTCTGCTCTTTTAAATGCATTAGAGCATCTTAACTTTTGTCAAGCTCTTTTTTTAATATCTTGTACTTGATGTTACAGAAAACAGTGAGAAAAAAAATAGCGAGAATTTCATCCATTCGGTATTGGGTGCACTCAGGGGCAAGTAATAAGCATCCAGTTTCCAGGATTTATTTGTAATAATCCTGGTTTCATGCCACTAAGCACCAAAAAAAAAAATTCTCTGAAGTATGTATTTCATGTATTTCCTACTCAGCGCAAGTACATTGCTGTTTGTTCAAAGCAGCACCTGATAAGTTCGGCCTAAAAGAGAACCAGAGAAAATCATTTCTGGAGGCTGGTGATTTACAGGTGAGCAGCAGCAAGCCAGTTACAGGGAACGGAAACAAGAAACGAGTTGAGGACTTTGAGACAGAGCAAGTAAAGGGTAAGGAGAGGGAAAAAAAAAAAACGTGTCCTCAGTGGGAAGAGACAGGATTTCAGCAAAAGCGTTCTCCAATGTGCTACTACGAAAAGACCTTGTCAGAGCAAGGCAACAAGTCCCCAAGGCATCTACATTTCTGGCCACGATCCCATCGCTAACTCCCTCCGCGCCCTGGAGCAGGTTGCTCCAGATGAGGCGAGCAGCACACGTTCAGATGACACCTTGGCAGTGGGCCTGTAAAAGTAGGTACAGGCTGTCACTGGATTATTTACCCTGCTTCTTAGGGGAAGTTTGCAGTCCACGCCACAGCTAGATTTAATGCTCAAGTTAGCTGGTTAAGGCTTATTGCATCATCGGTCACAGACCCGCTCCCTGCCACCAAGTCACCCAGGCTGTCGGTGCCACCAGGTACTTTTGAAAGACAAGGTGGATGGTAGCAGTGCAGGAACAGGCAAGCAAGCTCTGAACGGAGAGTAAAAGCAGACTAATTTAAGCGTTTCTTGCACTGTGCTGCAAAAGCTCAGGAGAGAAGATGCGAGGATTAACTTTTACTCAGAAGAATTTAGGGTAAGCTACACCTATAGAGGTCAGATTGGAGGGAGCTAAATGGAACTCTTCCCTAATAAAGGTAGGTTATAGTAAAAAAAGTATAGAAGACAACAGGACAAAGGGAACAGTGGAGAAAGAAGTTTAAGAAAGTCCCAGGCAAGTAAAATATTTCTTCAATACTGAACCATATGCTATTTGTTTTATACTACATTATCTTGGACTACTACTGAGTACCCCTGGCTATACTAAGTAGCAGAACCTCTGAAAGTTCAGAAAGCTGGCCTCTGGATCTATGCAACACATAGAATAGAAAGTAAAATACAAAAAAAAAAAAAGTGAGGAAACCTTCCTTCAGATAGGCAAGTACTTTCCCATTTAATGTAACTGATAATTTTCCAAATAACAGCCATCAAAGAACATTTCTATCACATACAAATCAGTGAAACAAGGGATTGTTTCTGCAACCCAGACTGGTCGCCTTTACGTGTCATCAATCACAGTTTAGGGTTAAAAGCAAAATAACTGTTGGGGCTTTTTCCACTTGTTTTACACACATTTTCTACCGCAATAGCATCAAGACTTAGGATGCTTAAAGTTTATTCCAGCTTTAATTTTCTTCACAAATTCCTCATCTCTGTAGCAAATTAAAGGAGCAGATGCATCCCTGGGAAGGTTTCCAGACTGATTTTGAAGAAATTGAGGCATGCAGTACTTCCTGAGCTGAGCTGGGGTTTCTGATCAATGATAATACCACACACAAAATCAAAGAAGAGCTTGAAGTAAATAACTGATGTGTAGAATTGTTTAAAATGGTTAGGATGCAGATGGTTTCTGTACCTCCCCATGGACTCCTGCTGAAGATATAAACCACTGATCCCCATCTTTGATTATCATGCAGATCATCTATATTGCTTTATCCTTTGATGCAGCTGAATGCTCTGCTTTCCCATATTGGTAACTTATGTTTATATTAATTCTCAAAGATTAGGGAAAGCCTCTCAAAAAAATATACATACCTGTAAGCTTTCCATGACTAATATTGTTAAACTAGTATGTTATCACCCAAAGCACTTTTTACAAAGACCTGGCTTTTATCTCCGTTTTATGGCATCCAAACAGCAAATCCCAGTACTTCATCTCTGCTTCCCTGGGTGCTGCAACAAAGGAAAATAGCAGCTCTTTTGCCTTTACTGCAGGTCCAAACTAACTGTTGCAGAGCATTTCAAACACTAGGTTATTCATCTGTTCAGCTTATTGTATGTTAACTCCCACTAATTTTCATGGGGTAATGAGCATAAAAAATGCATTTGAGAAAATTCAATTACAAAATTAAGCCTACCATGGTACATCTGACACTGTAAAGTAAGTTTAATCCTTTATGTGTAGGTAAACAAAAGGCATGGATATGGTTTAATCTCAGAAGGGGTATGTGAAAGCTGATGGAGATGGCACAGTTTTTCTAATACATCTCTGCATAATCGCAGGTTTTAGAACACAGCTTAGTTAAATTAGGTACATCAGGTAGAATACTACAAACAGATGCTTCAAATGCTACTAAATGACTATTTAACTAACACAAACAAGCATAAGCTTAGAATAAGAAGCCAAACAAATTCTGTAATTTCTAATACATACAGTAATATCTCACTTCAGTGGCCAATTTCCCTTTTCACAACATGAATCCTTGCCATTTATTGGAAAAACATATTTCTTGAGAAGATTGTTTTGTTCTTAATCACGTGGATAAAGCTTGTGAGGAAACCGTAATGTAAGTTGTAGTTCACTCATTTTCTTTCAGCTCTAGAATTTATCCTGGCTGAGAGATTGGCCAAGACAGCTTTCATTTCATGCTTATAGCTTTATATTTCCCTTCGTATGGAGTAAAGCAACATTTTTTTGTTGCTTTTGTTGAAGTTATTATTCCTGTGTTAAGATCAAAATCACAAATACAAAGAGAATGGTTTTATTTATAATAAAAGAAACATAAAACACCCATTTTTCTCTGATTTATTAAGTTTGAAATGTGTGTTCATTCCCTCAAAAGTACAGTTCATTATACAGTATAAAGCAGTATTACCGAACTACATAGCTAGAGCCTTCAGCAGAGCCCTAAAGGCCAGATCTTGCAGCTCTAGCACATAGCTGCTGAATTAAAAAATTAAAGATGGGGGCCAGGGAGGGGGGGAATGCTGCAGTTTCATTAGGAAAAAGAAGAAGGGATTACCAGGCTCTTGTGTGCTAAACTTATACCCAGAAAGTCTAAGTTCATACCCAGTGAAACGCTTTCCATACTGGCTTTTGGAAACAGATATCAACTAATGAAGTCAATGTGCAGAAGAAGTGAGAGCTCTCATACCTCCTAAGGAGGACCCCGCCGATCATGGTAGTGGAGGTATATATTTCAATGTAAAAAGTAATTTCAATATCACAGGATTTCCCCATTCTACTGTGGAACAAAAACAGGAGCCTCAGACATTGAAAATGCATGTAAGCAAAGATTTGTTCCAAAATACACATCACAGCTGGACATCAAGGCATTTGACTGTTTTGGCATAAAAGAGCAGATCAAGATAAGGATGTAGATCCTGAAGCTCCTAGTCTTCCGTCTCCCTCTAGTTTGACCATCTCCAAAATGAGAAATGCCCAATTTTAAGGTCTAATTAAATTTCCTCAATACAGGTATAATTCCACTATACATTTCAGTTTTGGCAATAAAAATCACAACTAGTGATTCTAGTTCTACGTGGATAATTTCCTGCTAAACACTTGAAAGTCTACAAATTTGGAAAGCTTCTGAAACTAGGTTTTATCAGGGAAAGTACTGGCTACTACAGCTAGCACTGCATGAACTTCCTATAACGCTTAGTAGTAATGGCAACCTACTACGGAGAAAGAAATTAATAGACTGCGAGTCGTTCTTATCACAGTTAATATTTCTGCAGTGATTAAAATGAAATTCCTCATGGAGGGAGGGGAAGGGTGATACAACCTGAAACTAACTTCAAGGATGCACTCTGTTAAAGTTACAAATGAGGTGGAGTAGAGCATTGGAGATGTTACATTAACCTACAAGCTGAAAGGCTGGCTGTTCTGCTCCTCATAAAAGTCTTTGAATGTATGGTTTCCTATCCAACTGATGCCTTTAATTCAATGACTTAAAGGAAAGTCATTGAAGGAAAAGTCTCAGTATTGTTTGATTTCATTTTATTATTTAAGTTAAGCTCTTTCTACTGCAACATCCTCAAGAAAGCAGTCTCATTGCAAATGCCTTTCCATGTTAAGACCAGATGGAAAGGTCTGCCACCATCGCTCATTCCATGCAAGGTGAAGAAAATAACCAAGAAATATTGTAGCCACATGTTTATTACTTCCCGAAACCAATGGAATTCAGGTTTTGCCCCTGCATTTTATGTCTTCCTTCCAATAATTAGGGGCATAAGAAAGGTGATTTTCCTCAAAGTTGTGTTTTCTCAAAGGTTTTACATTTTGGTTTGGATGTGTTGAGCTTTGAGCTTCAAGATACCAAGCGGTCTCCCATGTAAGCTCTCGCCCACCAGAAATCAGCCTGCGGGAAGTACCTACGGTTCATGCAAAGCAGTGTCATTCCCACAAAAGCTTCCCCTCACCAGAGAGCCAGAACACCTCTTGCACCGTCACCCACAAATCAGTATCATGCTCTTTCCAGGAGGGGAAAAGCAAAATTGTTTCTGGAAAACAGTCTTTCTGCTTTGGAAACCAGGGCTGGACACCCATAGCGTATTTTAACTTTCACAGACTCACAGCATTTCCGAAAATAGTCCAGTAACATCCTGTAATGAACTAAGTCAAAGTCCAGCAACAAGAGTGCAGTTTGCAGCTTGTATTCTGAGCAACAAGATAATGGCTCAAGAGATGCAGAGATTCTCTTCTCAGATAATCTCTACGATTCTCTTTGCAGATAATCTCTTCAGCAGAGGTTATTTTCCTTCAGAGTAGCAACCTCACAGGAAAAAGTTGTATTTTCCTTTTAATTCTTTTGTACATTTTCATTTGCCAAAGACTAAATAAGATCCAATTATTCTTCATGCAGAGTCATAGTTAGACAGAGGGTCAGAGTAAGTGCTCTCTAGCAGCTACCTGGAGACAGCATGAAAAAGCCTTGCAGAGGTGCTGCCGCAATAAGCATTTGGTGACATCTTTTGAATCATAATGTGTATTCAGAGCTGCATTTACAGGTCAAAGCTCATCACGTGTGGTCGTAGTATTCAAATTTCCACTTTACCTATTGCATTTGTGGTCTATACACGGCAAATTTTGAGCTATGTAGGTTTTTTTCTAGTTGTTCTGTAGCACAAGTCTAGACAGCGAGGAAAAGTTAAAACTTCAAAAATGCGTTGGGTTTATGGTTTGGGGTTTTTTTATTATTTTTAATATTGTGCACAGGCCTAAGTCTGCATTGCAGATCTCAATGTGGGAAGGCTCAGAATGGTAGAGTAAGAGCAGCTGCTTTTTCAGGGCAACTGAGAATAACTTCATTTTAAAATGAGGGAGATGGATACCAAAAGAAGCATTGAAAGACATATCTTTGTTCCTGAACAGAAGGGGGGGGTTGTACCCAGTGGGTTGAAAAGGCTGCATTTCACAATCCGCAAACTGAAAACATTTTAAAATTTGAACCAAATTAAAAAAAAAAAAAAAAAAAGAAAAATATGTCAAAAGACTTCAATAACACCAAAGTAAAAACAGAACAAATGATTCAGCTTGTCTGCAAATTAAATTTTGGGGGAAGAAGAAAGAAGCATTTTAGTTAGCTAAATGCAAACGAAACAGCAACAAAAAAAAAAAAAGACCTTCAAGAAGTTATTTTTGTCTATCAAAAACAAGTAGTTTTTCCATTTTTACTTTCCTCTTGGACCCACTTTTTTCATTTGGCATCTGAACTGACACATCTGCTTAGCCCTGGAGGGGAGGGAGTATAAAACGGGGATGGATGAGAAGCAGAAGGACACAGCACAGCCAAGAAATCCCGTCACTTACTGCAGGGACACAAACAGATGCCAAAGGGGTACAAAATCTATCTGCTAATAAATCCCTGCCTATCTTGTCAGCTCTAAAGAACTTCCTAAAACATTATCCACTGCCATTGCCACACTATACTGCAGGACTCGGGATAGTCAAGGGAAGGTGAGTGTTAAATTAGAGTAAAAATACAGTATCCTCACGTAGCTCATTTTATACATTATTTGGAAGAAAACCTAATGAAGAGCTTTCCATCCACGCAGAAGACCAGGAGGTACTTTCAGAAGCGCTTTTCACTTCTGAGATTGCATACTGAGCACCAACTAAAATTTCATCTCCGTTCCACTGATTTTTATTTTTTTTCTTTTCCAGGATTGGGGATTTTACAAGATTAGCACTAAGCAGCTATACTTATCTTCGTCCTAATGACATTACCGATGCCCTTGCAAGGCAATTCAAACTATTTGTTAAGCATTAGTGAACCAGAAATCAAGTATTCCTCACCCTCCCCTCCCAGAGGGGATCCCGGCTCTGGGGACGTTGCCCTCTCCCCTGCTGCCCCAAGGAGCCACCACCTTCCCCAGCTCTCAGCCATCTGCTCTCCCACTGCTCCAGCAGCAGTGGAAAATTCCTTTTTGTCTGAAAGGTGAATTGCATGCTAAATCTAGATGACAGGATCAGGAAACATCTTAAAACAAATTAGCAAGACAGCAGAGCAGAGCGAACAAGTTATAAATTGCATTTGCCATTCTAAGTGTCCCTCTGGCCTCAACTCTTGCTCTTTGCTTTTAATCTTACAAAAGAATAGTTATGCTATTAGTTTCCTAATGCTTTCTGTTCCTTTTAGGAGCAGTGGATTTTAAGTAGTGGTTTTCTCCAACCAGAGTCAATGGCACGACCCATTCGAAACTCCAGTAGGGCCCACAGCATTAAAATTATTGGCAGAGATAAATCCAGGTACAGTTACCAACCCTATGTAGCAATTTCTTCCAAAAAAACACACCCACCTGCCAGGAGGCAAGAATCAGATATCAAGTCCTTTGCAAACCCAAGGGAACAAAAACATGAGCAGACTGCTTATTTGTAGCTCTCTTTCAAACATGCGTGTGATATTGCTTCTGTTTGCTCCACTGCCTCCTCCTTTCCTGCCTTCCTCTAATTATTTTTCTTAGTTTGCTGGACACAAATATCCTTTCCATTACATTGTAACTACACAAAACACCACCATGGATTCAATGATGTATCTAATACAATGTGGTGACATGAAGACAGGAACTTCATTTACAATCACCGCTCAACACCAGACCATCAGCACAACAGGATGACAATGCAACCTAACAAAATCTTTCACAAAAATTAAGTTCTTTTTAAGGGATAAACTTTGTCACATGCATTAGAAGCTGGTAATCTGAACTTTTACTGCCATCATACAACACAAGATGAAAGACGAGTTTTTTTAGACTCTTCCTATCCTGGGACTGCAGAGTCACTCATGTGATCTGCTTCTCCCTGACTTTAACTCAAGCATTACTGCAACAAGAACAATGTTGAAAAGATTAAAAGACACTTCTTGTCACTTGAGCTTAACTTGCACTTTGTCAGCAGCTATATAAAGGCATCAAGGACACTTTGTTCACGAAAAAAATAATCCCAAATGGTGTCTATCAGTGTATTTGAAATTATTTTCTGTTTTTCAGCCCAAAATGTTATTTTCAACTAAACTTTAAAAGGATTTTGTCAGGAGTCTCCCTGATGTTCTCCCAGCCATAAAGTCTGAAGTCTTAATAACTCAAAGAGAAGGTTCTGGGAAATCTGAGGAACAGAAAAATAGTGTTACACGGAGGACATTCTCCATTCATTTCTCATCAATGAGGTATCCATTTGCTGTGCAAGCAGAAGCAATAATAAAACAATTATTATTCTGCATCTTTAATCTGCATGAAGATAGGTTTCAATACAGCATAAATCTGGAGTTACAGTGTTGAATCCTATACAAGTCTTCAAGAAATTTATTTTCTATGGCACCCACAGCCATATGCACAATCCAAACCTCTTAAAAGAATTACATCCTAGCACCTTTTAAACAACAGAATGGATTTCAGAGCTGTAAATATTCTGGTAATGGCCATTACAAGAACAATAAAACAATCGTGCTCAGAAACAATCTTCTTCCTGACCCAGCTAACTTTGAAATATTGAAATTCCTTATCAAGAATTCCAATATTGTCCTGTGGGATTGATTGTCAGAACTGCTTAATACTAGCAGTGAAATATGGAAATATCTTTTAGTCTACAAGAAGTCCTTATGTTAGTTAAGCACATTGTAAGTTAAAAATCCCATATATTTTCACGCTCCAGTTGCTTCAGCTGTGCTTGTTGTATAAATACTGCATTGAAATAAGCGCTAAGAGTTTATCTTCTGATTTTCACTATAGATCTATTTAATGAAACATAATGAAACATGACTAATAGTACAAACAAACATTTTCTTGTCAGGAGTTTCTTTTTGTGACTGTGGCTTTCACAGGTTGCGGATGTTCCCATTTGCTCCAGAGTACTTATTTGAACCTTATGTCTGTACTTCTCATTCTTTAAAGTCAGTCTTTTTTTCTACTCAGTTGCTGCACTGCTATAAATTGTACCCATTTAAGTACAGCCAGACAACTATCAAATCATACCTGTAATAACAGCACAGTAGAAAATGAACTTCTAATTTTAGGCTAAAAGCTCTCATTACTACACCTGTGTAAGGGATATTAGTGGTCCATGGTTTTGTTTAGGCAAGTCTGATTCCACCACTGTGCTCCCAGTTCTTTACTGGGTGACACTTCAGATGCCAGGGTCTCACACACAGACTAGAAGTGTTTCAGTCCAGTTTGACAAAGATTGAGAAAATGATTAAAAATTCTACATGCTTCAGGCACCTTGAAAGAAATAAACAAGCAAGCAAAAGACCTCAGGTTCTTACCCGTCTTCAGAGCTGCAAATGCTGAAGAAGTAAGTTTGTAAGCCCAAATGGTCAAAGGTAGAATAAATGGCATAAAGAGGAAATGCCAGAATAATGAATGACTAGCTGAAACAGCCCGAGATTTCAGCATCCATGCAGCAGAACATGGTAAGTAGAAGCAAGAGACATTCCTTAAACTTTCATGTTAAATTGATGTTGGAAAATATCTACCTCCTGATTTGCTATCCAAATTGTCATGCAATACAGCTATAAATAGTGACAGAACTAATAAGTAAGAGGCACAACTAGCTGGATTTTTTTCTTAAGGATCAACCTGTTCTTGCTCCAAAGGGCATCCAACCATTTCTCTTCCCAGTACAAAGCTACGCAGAGCTTGGGAGTAAACATAATATGAAATAGCTTAGAAGGACTTTGAAATAATTTTAAAGAAACCCTTATTTTACATTGAATATGACATGGAAGAGGGAGGAAGTGTGTTTACAAAGAGAACAGCAGCAGTGCTTCATAGCTGTGAACAGGGGAAGACTTGATTATTTAAAGCCAGACCAGAAGGATGTTAGGGAAAAAGAACTGTAAAATTGCAGAAGGCAAAAAAGGGAATTAGAGGTAGGAAGGCCAGTTCTTGGAGGTACACTGAAGACCTTTACTGATCTTGGAATTCAAGACAGTGTCCAGATTACCAACAGCTGGGGTTTGAGATAGGCAACCTGACCTTGGAGTGAGAGTTAGACCATGTGCAGACTCAGAGATGGAGCTTCTGGTCTGGATCAGAACAAGGAGGTGGAGAGAGGCACTAATAGCTCACTCTGAAGAACAGACCACTAAGACAGCGTTCATGGGCTGTGACCACCAAGACTCATCTTTCTCATCTCCTAAATGCACAACACGACACTGCTCAGCATTGTCTATAAGGAACTTTGTCCATAAGAAACATTTGTTAGTAGTTCAGCTTTCATATATCCACAACAGCTAATTCAGCTGAGGCTGTTTACTGGGGCAATGAGTTAGTCTCCTTATGGTTTATTTGCCTTCCTCCTGTGAAAATTGTTTTGGAATTGAATGTTTAAAACAAGACCTCTCTTTTCAGAAACACACCCACCCACAAAGCACACACTGAGTTTGCCAACAATTAACCAGTCAATTTGTCTGTAAAATAATTAAATATGTTTTAAAGAAAAAAAAAATTCTTTCTATTTAAATGAAAAAATTACAGAGTAAACAGCATGATTTTTTGCCATGTACCATACATATTTTTTTGAAGACAACATGACGTATGCCTTGTGAGGATCAATTATACGAAAGTTGTGGTTAAGACTTAAGAGCAAAGAGCTTGCTCTCACAGTCACTCTTGCATATCTCAGAAAGCAACATTCTTTTCAAAAGTGCTTAGCAAGGTTGAACAATCTCATGCTTCTGTCGATAGCAACCTGAAACATGGGAGCTTTCAAATATAATGGACCTGCAGCTTTTTGATTCTGTCCATTCACTTTTGTTGTACATCTCCCAAATACAAAACTTCAAGAACTTCATCAAATTAGATTCCATCTCAGTCATCAGCCATCACACACATTGGGCCAAGACATTTCCCTAAATATATTCTGCATTATAGATTTTATCTGCAACACAGCTAGAGAGAAAGCAGCTTATGGATCCATATCAAATTCAAGGAGGTAGCACCACACAGGATGGTGTTTGCAGAATACATAGTACTGTAAACTTGTTACCATGGCTGCTCTCTTTTGGATTGTTCTTACATTTACTTTCTTCAACTTCTTTTTTGACATTTGCACTTCTTGAATCTATGCCTGAATAAATCTCCATGCCCTTTCCAGTTGCTATAACTAATCGCCTTCCTGCAAAACTGCAGAAGAGAGCCTGAAAGTATCGAAAAATCTTCAAAACTAGACATTTTGAGAATACTGAAGGTGGTCATAAAAAAAAAAAAACCCAAACCAAAACCAAAACCAACAAAACCACAGTTGAAGCACGCTTGCAGTTCCGTGCTGTACATATTCCGGGGATGAAGGACTTGGTCCCTCAAGGTGCTAATGTCACATTTCATAGCCTCAGGGCTCAGCAGATAAGCAGTCACAGAGAGTCAGTCCCACTTATCCCTTAGCACCGCACACATGCTCAGGAGTTGGGGTGGATTGGACTGAGATTACAACATCATTATGTGATTCAGCGGTATCAGCTCAAATTATTGTTAAAAAACCCCATAAAGCAGCGATCATATGTTTTTAGCAGTTCTTGTATTTAGGATGGCAAAAAGTCATCCTAATCTTTCTAGCATACAAAGTGCATCATTATACAGCTTGGACACCTCAGAATTGCTTCAATTAACTTTAATTTCTGTGTTTACTGCAATTCCTGAATTATCGACAACTGTTTTATTTGAAGAATTTGTTAGTTCTCCAATAGCATATGGGCACAAGTGTGCAAGACAGATTATGCCTGCAACATTGCCAAGCAGAATTTTGCCTGGTACAGCACATTTTATTTTTGAAGGCTGAAATGTACTGCTCTAAGAGAACAGACCCAGTTCCAAAATGTAGGATAACATCACATCATAAATTAATGATCTATAATATCATACCATGAATGCATCCTTTCTCTTCTTTCTCCCTCCACATGATATTCATCTGGTTAAAAAGAAAAATGAAAGAAGAATAAATGCAAGCTGAGTGGAGAGCTGTATATTTTGACAAACTGTCATGACCTTTCCCATTGAAATTTACATATAAATGTTTCCAAGACTTTTTATTCAATTGAGAAAATGAATTAGCATTTTGAAGGTAAATATAACCTTTCTGGAAAAGATGACCCCAAAGAAAGGGAAAAAAAAAAAACCAAACAAAAAACCCTGTTAAAATTATATAATCAAAATTACATTTGGAATGCAATTTTCATTTATATAGTTTACCCTAGCTGAAAGTCAGGTCTTCTATGTCACAAACACAGGCAACATAAGCAACAAGACAAAAGATGTAAACTCGGCATACAGCAAAGGTCTCCATTAAGGTACCCTGAATTCTGAATGAAGCCCATCCACGCATCCTACGAGCAAGCAAATATTACACAAATCTATCCTCACAGAGAAATGGTGGAAAAGTGATGCAAAGGGTGCTCAGCCCCAGTTTGATCTATTATTCAGAAAACTTAAATGCTTTAGGTAAGTCAGATAGTGTTTAACATTAGGTAACATTTTTTTGCCTCAACAACTTGGGTTTCCTTTCAACCCATATTTATGTTACATTTAAGCTATTTAAATCATTTAAACCTCAATCAGCTGTAAAAGCTTTTCTGTCATTGGTACAAACCATTTCGTTTAACATGACATCCTGAACCAGCAGAGAGTTGAGTGTTCAGGTTGGAATAGTAAGCATTATGCCAAATCAGTATAAAGGGAGAATTACACCTTGGGTCATGATGTACCGTGCCGTTGGCTAAAGGCCTCAGCAAAGCAAATGGTTTGGACCTGCACAGCAATACCACCGTAGGGTCTAATCTGGGATTCCTGCTCAGAGGGCCAATCAGTCAAATAAGTTATCCTGGGTCAGCAGAGCTGCGTTAGCTGTGCGTGCAGCTTCTACCAAACCCACTTAGGGTTCTCATTTACAGCATCCAACTCTTTTCCAAACACCACTGGAATCACTCATACCACAAAGCATTTGCTTTACATGAGTGCCAGCTTCCCAGTATCCCCACAAAAATATCCTCCAGTTATAAAGCGCTTCCTAGTAGGTCACAGTGCCTGAAAGCATATTTTCATTCTCCGTGGAAGAAAAAGGCATCTTTGGTCTAGCAGGTTCACAGCTGTTGCAAACCAGAGCAATCCCACTGAGGTCAGGGGAGATGCAGGACCTCATGCTACCGCTACTGGTGCCAGGGTACCCGGGAGATCCCGCACTGAGCCCTGCCCTGCTTCTAATTAAGTGCTGCCCCACATCTGAAGTATTCTCTCTTGTTTTTTGAAATGGCAATGTTCCTGTTTAAATCCCGCCTTCCTCATGCCAGCAGAGATTAAAAATTTCTCAACTAGGTGCAAAATACACTGATCTGCTTAAAGTTTATGCCAGTTCCATGCTACCAAAAGCAGTGCAAGGTGTGTGGGAAGGAGAAAGCTCTAGCGGAGAAATGAGCAACTTCCACATTGATTCAAAGAGTCTCACAATACTTATCAAATAGATTGCTCATCGTTTTGCTTTTCCTTGAAAACCCAGATCCTTTTAAACGTCCACAATCTAGATTTATTTGTGTCTTGATTTCTTTGTCAAATTCTGAGAACTAAAACTACAGTTTGATGAATTTCATCACAACTTGCAGATTCCCAAGAGCTTTGACAAATTCTCAGTGCCTTGATTTCCTCTCTCTTTGATGCCAATAGGAGGCAAAGCCCTTCACAGGTTTAAGTAGTCATAACTGCTCGATTTCTGAAGAGCATACCCCACTAAAGTGCCCATCTTGCAGGCAGTGCTGTGAAACTTGATTATCATCCGTGCACATTGCTTTAGGAACACTAAGTGGAAGTTCCTTTGATCAAAAATGTAGTCAGAGCATGATTTTCAAAATATTCAGCTCCCACTGAAATCCAAACTCTACCCACTAGCTTTAAAGAAAACAGATTTAGGTCAGCACTGAACACTTTTGAAAATCCAAATCCGAAGTAGAATAACTCCATGTGGGCACCACTTCCTAAATGGAAAAGACCCAGGCAGATCAGGTCTGACTAAATGTAGAACTGCTGGAATTTATGTAAAACCATACTTGAACCTTTGCTGAGCTTTGAACAGTTTGTTTTCAATTAATTTGCGATTTTTCCTTACCTCCCAAATGATGAGTTCTGGTAGCAGCTGGGAGCTGGACTGCCACAAGTGTTGTTTCCATGGCATTTCCAGTCTGACTGGAAGCCAGAAACATTAGAAAGCTCATGAGACAGCCTGTTTTCAAGAGTTCTCAAGCAAATTTTGGCTGATCCAGGATGTTTGGATGACTTCAGAAAAGCATCTAAACTGGGGCATATCTCATAGCCAAGCTAAGCCCAAATCTAGAGAAGTCTGCCTGCAACAAGATGTGATTTGAGGAAGGCAGGAGTCGGCAAATACTTTCTGTGGTTTATTTTTAAAGGCAGGCAGAGCAGAAATAATAAAAAGAAAGAGATATCTGGAAATATAAGATCAACCCATTTTTTTCCAGTTCAAGATTTCAAACTTTACTGTAATACAGCTCTCCTGCCACACAACAGCATTCATTTGGGTGAAACGAATTTCAGTGGGGTTTGAAGATGGGGAACTCTGTGCTGGGATCTCTACCCTGCACAGGGTATGTTTCCATATGCGAGAGAAGAGCAATTGCTGTTTTCCCCATTTTATCCAAAGTAAGCATGGGCTCTAAGTTCCTGACAAGATGCCAATAAAATTTGCAGTGGCATAGGTTTTTCCACCCATATACTAGCGAGACCAAAGCTGAAAATCTACAGTCAGGCTTTGCATCTGTAATTCACATTTTCATTCCTGTGACAGAGCCTTTCCTTCAGCAAGTTGTGTATTAGCTTGTTATCAAGTTTTCCTTGAGTGCCAAATTGAAACCATAAAAAAATAATAGTTCGTTCCTCCTGAACACTTGTAGCTGAGGTGCCAAGTTAAGAGAAATTTGTTATGGTGATAGCTTGCAGCTTGAGCAGTCAGGTAAGTAATGAATTTTCCTGGAGTTGGAATGATGTTGGAGAAGCCCATAACCTGACCTGAGAGATAAGTTTATAGAAATCTTCCAAGTTCACCCTAACTTTGGTTACTGTGAAGCTACGCACCCATTTTGCTCTAAGCAATCTAGAGCCCCAGCTGTCTCTTTGTCGGCCAGAGGCAAATACTGAAACGGGCTCGTTTCGTACCCTCTCCTGCTGCACGCAGCCCCCGCTTTACTTACGCCTCCTGACCAAGCTTCCCCTACCACTTCCTCGTGCATTTAATCATCGCAAAGGCTCGTTGCAATCCAGCGGCAACGCTGCTAGAAATATCCCTAAATAGCAGCAGCGCATTCGGGGGAGAGCGTACGAATATCCCTTCCACCTGATGGACCTTGCGCCGGCTGCCACGACTGTTTGCTCAGCAGAAGCTCTCGGGCTCTGACCCAGTGGGTTCACTGCAGCTGCTCTTTTCATAAAAAGGACTTTTTCAAGACACCACTCAGCACCTATTCCTGCACAGCCAAACTTGTCTGTGAAAGATCAGAGTTTCTGATTTAGCTCTACTGCATGGCGTGGACAGTGAGCCTGTCTGGAGAGCCTAAACCCCTCATTTAGTGTTTCCCCCATTTCACGGCTCAGGCAAACAAGAGCCATGAGACATCAGGGACCGGCACACACACCTGACACGGATGCTCCGGTCACTTCATGTCATGGTTAGACATATACAACTCTCTTTTTCAGCAGCACCTTCTGTTAACCGAGGTCCATCAGAAAGGTCAGAGGGCCACTGCGGAAGAGTAGCTACGGACGGCTTTATATCCCTGCTCGCCCTACGGCCTGGCTCGGGGGCACGCCGAGAGCTGGCAGGAACACGTAGCATGCAGGTCCTCCTCAAGTCCCTAAAACACATGATGTCTCAATAGGCTATGTGCCCTACTTTTCTGACCCCCAAGATCGGTTCCTTTCCTCAGGGAAGATGTCTTCTTTCTGAACAGAGAACATACAACTTCAAATACAGAGTTTTCTGCATGTTCTTGGTGGAAGCAGAACTGCCTGCTGTAGCTAGTGCCTCAGTAAACCAGGGGTGGGAAAAAAAGCCCCAAACAAATAAAAAAACTGAATGCATTCATTTAGCCTTCTCTCCATGAAGTACCGAGTTCATCATTTTCTGTAAATCAAAGATGAAAGCTAAGTGTGATTCCAACTTCTCAGTGCAGATATAACAAACTATTTCCTGGCTCTGAATCTCAATCAACCACCATGCAAGAAAATACATATGCATATTTGTATTTCTTATTTGATCAATGTGGAGATTGTTTCCATTTTTTATTTCAAAAGAAACTAAGAAAATACATTTTTAAAATTCACTGAGAAGAGTAGATTGAGCTAGAAGATCAAACTCCCAATTGATTGCATTATTCAGGGTCACTGCAGCAAATTCAGGGTATCGACTGTTTTAGTTACTTTTTTAGAAATCAGACACAGTATATTACCAGATCTTTAGTTTTATTAGCTGCACCACAGATCCCAAAGAGACCACAGCTCAGTTTGTTTTTCTTTCTGCTGCATATAATGCCCCCAGCTTCTGCTGTATGTGCTACTTCATTCTGCACTTGAATTTCTTATGTTGTGTTCAGAAATGTGGCCCTCTTTCCTCGATGGACTTCAAAGCTCATAAAACAGGCCAATTCTTTCATATAAATATATTAAGAGCACACTTGTAGTTAGGAAGAACAATTTGGCTTTAGAACAATAATCCCTGCTAATGTCTCATGATCTGAGCAGCAAGATGAATTTTGCTGAATCTAATACGTGGTTACTCATCACAAGGTCTATCTGCAAATTTCACACAGCAGGACTCCTTTGTCAAAACAATCCTCTGCTGCAAAAGTCTCTTCTGCAGGAGCTCCACGGGACTCTGAGTACTTTGACATTTCAATCAACTTCTCTCAGTTCACAACTTGTTTTCGGCTCTCTGCGCTGAGCAGGTTAGCTCTGGAATTGCACGAGGAGAGCGTTGGGTACCGCTCCGCCAGCTCACACGGACTGCTGCGGTTCTCAATTCCCTAGCAATGCACTCCATGGGAAGCATTAAGGAGATCAGTGCAGAACCAAAGATGGCTTGGAATATATTTCAAGGGAACAATTCGACATTTTGCCTGAGCCTACTTGCTTTTCTTCAGATATAAAATATACATATGGTGCGTTCAATGCTTAGTAATGCGTGTGTGATAATTACTGAGACAATGTATTTTCAGCATGAAATCTAGCTAATTCCTCTGTTTCATACAGAGGAACATTCCTATTTACTCTTTTTCTCCCTGCCCCCCCCCTCCGCCCCCCCTTATTAAGTCCTAAACTGGATGAACTAACTATATGTTTCTTAATTTTACTTAAATATATAGTTAATGTTATGTTAAACCACAGAGTCTGGCTGCCATCATTTCCTGGACCAAAAAAAAAGCCCCAGAAAATCCTCTCTGAGATTCATCTAATTGAGTCTCCCTTTTCTTGTCCCTGCAGATCAAAGGTGTTTCAAGTAGAACTTTTTGACTTTGAAAACTACAATCTGGTTGAAGCAGGGTAAGAAATGAGTGTGTAATTGCCAGGGAAAGAAGTTCTGTGACTTGCTATAGAGCCATGCTCTTAGAAATAAGCTATGATCAAAAAATGAGACTAGTAACATTGATTAAATTTAGTCTTGAAAACTTTTTTCTTTTGATTTTTAGATACAGAAGGAACTATAACTTATTTTTGCAAGGATAAGAGAAAACTCTTTAATCTCATGGATATAGGCAATCTTGTAGCGGAAATAAGGCTAGGAATATAGATCAATACCTGGAAAACATATTCTAACAAGTTTCTTTTGGACAGAAGAGATTATGGGAAGTGGCAGAGAGATGTTGCAATAGCTTATTTCAACAGAAAATGTGGAGAACATGCCATGAATAGTAAAGGATCCATAATTTTACCCATCAAGACAACCTGTATAATTGTGCTGTACATTTTTTAACACAAAGAACAATTGAGACAACTATCACAAAGGCAAATACCATACCTTGCTTTTTTTTTTTGAAGCTTTTTAAAAAAACGTTGCCACAAAAAGGATGAAAGTTACATCAGACTCCGAGATTTTATTGTAATCGTTGGAGAAGTTTTTCTGCAAGAGGGCAATACAGCAACAGCAGTGTGGATTTAGGTGGAGAAAGTCCAAATGAAAACTGACCAGGAGCAAGGAAATGTAGATGAAAATATCTGATCATTTTATGAGAAATGGTTTACCACAAATATAATTTCTGAAAACTCACTGGGTTTATCAAAGCAAATTGCTCCAAGGATGGCAATGGATATTTCCTTATTTGAAGATGTTAAGAATTTGTAAGGCATAAAAATTAAACAATAACCATCAGAAATTAATCTAATCCATTAGGTTGTCTAGCAGAACAATGACACATGGAGTTCATAACTAATGAGTGAAGAACAATACTCATTGGTTACAAGGTGAGTGGTGAGGACACTGCAAAAGTCAGAGGTTTTTAAAATATATGAAGTATGACGCTTCATGTGAAGTCACAGTTTATAACCAACGACTGAAAATTGTCTAATATTAAGTAAGTCCTTTGTAGTCTTCTAACAGTATCTTGCCTTTACTTGTTATTACTTCATTCAACCAGGATTCTTAATAAACTGTTTTAAAATAACTAAGCAAAGACAGACAGGTTATAAAGTAGATTAATTTGGTCATAAGGGTTTTTTGATTTTCAGCATTGATTATTCATCATTATCATGAGCAAGCACATTTTTCACAACTAAAAAGATCATGCAATTCACTGTTAAACATAATTTCGTG
This sequence comes from Aquila spilogaster, assembly GCA_024606505.1. Classification (NCBI taxonomy): domain Eukaryota; kingdom Metazoa; phylum Chordata; class Aves; order Accipitriformes; family Accipitridae; genus Aquila; species Aquila spilogaster. The sequence goes on from JANHGO010002877.1 coordinate 48,306, forward strand.
CCAGTTATTCAATTAATGTCTGCACATATGCAAAGATTAGAACTTCAGATTAATCCCCTTCACTGTAAGAGTTTCCTCCTCATCCATCACTTTAGTAAAATAAGAATCCTTACATATCCCACCTTTTCTAAATAAAACAAATGCATTTGAAACAGGTAAGTTAATTCAGTTGCTGGAACTCATTCTTCATTCACATTTAGTGATAAACAACATCAGACCAAACAACACCGATCTTGAATCCTACATATCACCCTTCAATAGCCAATAATGATCCTTCAGACACAGGCCAAATCCTTCTATAACTCAAAAAAGCAAAGCATTTGCAGGTCAGATCATTACCTGAGAAAGCACAACCTCTTTCCGCATCTGTATGTGTTATCTTGGTGTGAAGGAGCAACACAGCAGCTCCTCACTTGGTGGCTCTGAAGACAAGCAGGCTGCAAGGAACAGGGAATAGAGACAGCCCTGACCCATCCCCACCAGCCGGAGAGCTTAGAAGATCAAAGCTCATCAAGGCTTGGTTCACCAAAGCTACCAATCACCACACACCTTCCAGAGGCAGGTGGTTCAGATTTGCATTTTGAGATCATTTACTAAGAATAGGTTTTATGCTTCAAACACATGTCTGCTTGAAACCTTAAAATACAAGAGCTTGCCCCAAACAGTGCTAAACTCAGGGGTAGCCCCTTCATTAAAAGGAAATTAACCAAATTCATATACCAAAAATTGATACCGAAAGCTTTTGCCTTGAAGTTACCCGTAAGAAATTATCCCTTTCTGATTGCAAAAGTCCATTTCTGAGTGAATAACCCTTTTCCAGTTACTTCTATAGAACTCAAGTATTAACAGTTCTGGAGCATATCTTTTATACAAGGAGGTACATAAAGTTTGTCTGTATAAATTATATACTTATTTACATGAGTAGAGATACAGTAAAGTGCAATTGAGAAAACAAATGCAAGATGGAGAAAATAAGCTGCTGATGCAAAGCCTACAAGCAGCCTTCATTTCCTTTTAATTTTCTATGGGTACAATAGTTGCATCTGTTTTTCCTCTGCTTTCCACTCCCACTATATCACATTCTACACAATAATGTAACAGTTTCTATCCTAACTGTGCTTCAGGCCAGCTGAAGGCATGGAAAGTAAAGGCCAAACCCGAATGTTCCTGAATATTGGAACATGAGATCATTTCAAAAGAAAGAAATAGGATATTTTTTCTCCTATCCTCTGACCATTATATGTTCTTGATGGCCAGCATTGGGATGAGGCTTCTGAATGGAAAATTCTTAGTTCATATGATGATCCATTTTTCCTCTCTTTCCCTTGTTTGTCAAAGCCCTGAGTGTGTTGCACTGTTATCTCCCTTTTATTTAAGATCTAGGATGGTCTTAAGTAAGATAGATGGTCTGTTTTCAGTGCTGTGGCATGCATCTGTTTATGAGTAATGAGTATCACAGACAGACTGATTAATAGTAATTTTATATTGTGGGAAGAGGCTAGAAAGGAGAACATTGTGTGGAATATTTATTAATGAAGTACAGTCGACACCACACAATGAACAAGGACCGTGAGGGAAAGAAAGGGAAGGAGATAAAGGGAAAACTGTGCCCAGAAGCTCCAGAGAGCATGGGAAGTAGGTGGCCAAGCAGAACAGTACAAAAGGAGGAAGAACATGAATGAAAGACAGTGAGAAGTGAGCAAGAGAATCACATGAACTTAATTCATGAGCAGGAATGGCTTCTGATTAATTCTCTAATGCAGGTGAGGAACAGAGATGATCAGAGTAGTACCTCACTGGCAAAACAGTAGTATATATTTAAAGGGGCAATCTTTACCCTGAGCTGAATTGATGAACGCACAGCATATCTGTATCAGTAGAGCCATAATCTGAGCCTCATTCAGTCACTTAAACCTGCCATTCAAACACAAAATTGCAGTTCTCAGATTAGAGATCTGCCAAAGTGAACACCCGTTGGGATTTCCCTGCTATTGGTATCAGTGTCTAACAACGCCTTCTAAAAAGTCCCAGGCTGAATTACCCTCAGTCTCAGACAGACCATACAGAACTCCAATATCTATAGCTGGAGAGCATATATTTGCAGCTTACCAGCAATAATATTTTCAATTAATTTAGCCGTTCCTGACAAATAAAATGCAAGAAGTTTTTGAGATTCAAAATAACTTCTAAGACAGACTTGTTTGCATCGACACTTTTTTCATGTTTAAGAACCAGACCACGCAGTAGTTCACCTCTAGAGACAAACGATTGTCATGGACATGTTTTAGCCATTCATTAATAGCTCCTAAAATTCTCAGCAAACAAAAGGAAAAACTTTAGAAAAGCAAAAAAACCCCAATTTTACCGTACGTATGTTAAAGCTGAAAGCACACTTTGTGAGTCGTTCTGACAGAGAGAGCAGGAAAAGAAACAAAACATACCTACCTATCTGCACCCAAGACAACCTATTGCCTATATAGGTTGTGTTGTGGTCCTTTCACCAAAAATAATCAAATAAATAGATACATAATAAAAATAAATGAAAGCTATTTTTATTTTTCCTACTAGTATTTATTTCCCCACTAGTATTTTTCAGAAGTGGCAGAAATAACCTTGGTATCTTTTTCTTTGAAAACTAGAAAGTTACCGTGTACCTGCACATCCATGGCCAACCAAAACCTTGCATATTGCTCGTCACTGACCTTTCTTACCAAGTAATATTTTCACCCTTTAAAGAGGCTATAAAATAATCTGAAATAGTGCTATGTAATATCTTGTTTTTAACAATTTTCTGTTTTTACTTCTGAAAATAATAACTTTGCTGTGAAACAGAAGAATCCCCTGTGAATCCCCACTGTGTCAAGCAGAAACTCAGAACCAGTATGAGACCTCCAGTTCCTATTCCCAGTCACATGCTCATCCACTAACTAAGCTCAATTTTTTTAGTCCCTTCTCTATCCTTATCTCTTGTTAGGAAAATAGCAGTAATTTCTTCCTGTTACTCCACTTAGTCATAAAAACCAAGTATAATTGCAATCTTGTTTTATTGTGTTTTTCTCAAAACCCCACACTTCCTCATTTAAGGTACAATAGAGAAGTATTGTTATTGTAGCTACTTGTTGTTGTGTTGGTTTGTATATCAATTTTTACTCTAAAGATGATATACAGAGCTCAGCTGGACAAAAGTGTAATAGATTTTACCAATCTATTTTCAAGGTTATTTGTCTTTCTGCTTATGCTTCTCAAAGACTTTTATTTTCAATTTCTTCGTTGTCTCAATAGCCATACAGTATGTCTTTTTTTTTTTAATTCAGTGAATAACTGCCTTAGTGATATGTAAAGCCAGGCAAAAACCTCATTTGCAGTATATAATTTCTGTTTCCAGTGAGTAGTCCTGTCAATCAACTGGTCTCAGGCTCCCGCAAAAGTATGTCAGAAGCCGTGTTTTTCTCGCTATTACCTATAATCAGTGTGAAAGCAGAAGGCACATTATTTCATCTGTAGTTGTGTTGTATAAAAAAAAAATGGTCTCTTAAACCTCACCAAGATTCAGCAGCTGCAGATAAGACAAAGCCTCAATTAATTTCTCAACATCAATTCTTTCTGCATCAGATTTTTTTTTTTGACCCTACCAGTTTGAAACTACCAAGGTAGATGATCAAAGAGGCCATATGCAGTGACTGTCCCTTACAAGCAGATGAACTATGATGAGAGGAAAGAAGAATATTTTCACTCCTTCTCCTTTGCTGCTGTTTGGCCTTTTGTGCAGTGCAGGATGTTCTTCCAGAAGAAATTGCTCACATTCAGCACCATCTTCCTGTGAGACTTTTTCTGCCCTAGATAAGGACCTTCTCTCCTGAAATTCAGAACATCATTAATATGATTTTTGAAAGGTGCTCTTTTATAGGCATTTATGGGTCAAGTTCTCTTTGTAAGATGTAGTAAACCATACAGAAAGTTGTCCACTTTAGGATAGCCTAAGGAAGATCCTTGTCACCCCATAGGTATTTACTGGGGGACCACAGTGGGAACTGGTGAGGGAAGAAATGGCATCTACAAAGACCCATATCATTAGTACTCTCGTAGTCATTCCCCAGTACGAGTATGTGCCACTCCAGCCCATGACCTGCAATACCAGCACCCTCCCATAGGCACGGATTCAGATACGGATCATCCCTGGGCAGTTCTGCACCCCAGCTCTCCGTAACCACCACAGACACCGGCCACAAGCAGAGCAGACTCAGCACTTATTTTTTCTTTCTGTCTTTTGGGTTTTTTCAGGTTTGTAGCTTAAATACACGCCCTTCCCAAAAGTCAGTCTTGGCGGATCTTCAACCCCAGGGGGTGAAACGGGAGCTCATAGAAACTACTTTTCTAATGATGGGCAGCCCAACGAGCGGCAGTGGGTACAGCTCCAGCGGGTCCCTCCCGCCTCGAGTGTTTGCATGGGGAGTATGAAGGGAACCTGCTCCTGATGTTTCTGTCCGCTTTGGACCACTCCTTTCCTCCTCTGGACTTTTTTTGCCATTTGTTTCCCCATGCATGTAAAGTGGAACTTGATGAAATTCAGTTGTTTAAATAGCAAAAAGCCGGAAACGCTATTGATTTGGTGTCATTTATTTCAGTCACATACTGTGAGCACAAATTCCTGTCTGTAAGAGAGCAGTATATGGATTAATAGGATGGCATGCCCTTCTGAAGAGCACAGCCTTCTCAGAACTGTGGGGTATTTATTGTTTGTACTTCATGTATATATCAAAATCATAAAGTAACTCCATTCTAGTCTTTTTACCATTTCTTATACTTCTGCCCATTTCAAAATTATATCTTTGTTCCATAAAATGAAAAAGCTTCCGAAAGCTGCTTGGAAGGGGACCATATTAGAAATAAAAACATCACAAAACAAGAAGAGCTGTATTTCTTTTTAACGGCTCATCATCAGTTTTCTCAAGAGAATACTTGTTTCACTGGAAAGAAAACCACTTCAGCTGAAGTAATTCCTCAGATTTTTAATTAGTACATTCCTCTTCAGGATTCGTCTTTTAATAGCTAATTCCTTCACCTGCCCATCTCTCTTAATTCTTGAAAACAATCCTCTCAGCAGTTCCAACAGTGATGTGTTTTGCATGACAACATTTAAAGATGTATCATAAAAGAAATAATAAAACTGACCAGCTCAGAGACTAATTTTGGAGTGAATATGGAATAAGTCCCAGCTACTTGTTAGGTCTAATTTTATTTAATTTAATGCAAACAGAAAAGAATAGAGGCAATATTTCCCTGCAACATGGTCTTGCATAGCCTGAGAAGCAGGAAAAGGCACCAGGTACCCCAGCAATCTTCTGCTTTTGAGGAGCAGCTTCCACCACAGACTGATGGGCTTTTCAGGCCACTCGGTTTTGTATCACTAATTGCTCTCTCTCCTCTGAGTGCTGCAGACAAGCATCTCTCCCTGCTCCTCACCAGGCCCCATGAGAAAACCTTGCTGTGTCCTTGCAAATAGCTTGTGACCTTTCCAGGAGCATAAAAGCGCCTGTATGCTCACCAGAGCTCTGTGTACTTTCACAGGTGTAAACCTGTCATTTTAAGTTATCGTCTAGGAAACCTGAGAAAATTAAGTTAGAACAATATTAATATTTTATCTCGTATAGTCATGCCAGTTCAGTACTGAAGATCTCATAACCACTCTTCACGGCGTGCCTTCAAATCTACAAGCAGAACAGTCCAAAGTTCTAACCACTTCCTAAACACAGACATACACATGGTGTTCAAGTAAACATACACTCTTCTTTGAAAATATGGAAACTGCAGGTAGAAGAAAAAAAAAATTACTTAAAGCAAAATTCATATTCCTCTTTTAAACTGCTATATAGGTTATTTTATTCAAAGACGTAAAATTCAAAATCAACTGATTTCTTATTTCTGCACAATATGCTGTCTGGTCTACCGCTGCTCAATGATTATTTTTACGTGAATTTCAAGAGTCTCTGTTCTATTTAAAAATACATATTTTATTTTCTCCTTCATACAGAAGTTTGGGTTTTTTCTCAGCAGTAATTCCATTTGTCTCACTGCCGGTACCACTGAACCCAAACAAGGCTGTTTACTATTCTTTTGCAATTTGAGGCACAAGAAGAATAAACCCAGACACCAAAGTAGCTACAAGAACTGCCACCCTGAAAGAAGTCGGTCAAGGTAGTCTGGTATCGTGCACACTCACACAAGTTGCAAGATAAAAATTAGAAACATTCCAGATTTGTACTGCAGAGCCACAAGTGTGAGAAATTTCATCTCCATCCCCTCCAAGTGCTCTCTTGTCCTAAATAGGCAACATGGATATTTGGTATTACTGTAATTCCTAATTCCTCAGGTGCATTCTTTATACTTCCATTTCCTTCTGTAGAATGAGGACAACGGAAGAAAACTTGTTACACCCCAGGTGCTGGAAGAGCACACTGTCAAGCACCTTGGTTTCGGCTCCAGCACACGTCACCTTCACTTATGTTGTAGGACTAGGATAACTTTATTGACTTCACCTATTTTTAGCTGAAGCACAGAACCATATATCAGAAAATTTGGATCACCAGCCTGATTTAATGGTATAGAATGACTTTCGAGCATTGTAAGATGGGGTGATTCATCACAGGGACTGATTCCCAGGGCTCTGCTTTGTGAAAGGCTTGGTTGGATAAGCACCAGCCAAAGCAGGAAGGAAAAAACAGTAGAAATATTCGGCAAGCATCCTTTTCTTTTTTAAGCCACCATTAAATACAATAAATATTTATGTAAAAATAATGTTCTAACAGCTTCTGAAAAATGAGAAAAAGCACAATGTTGGCTAACAGCTGACTGTTTCAAATCCAGCGCAGCTGATTAAGCAGTGTTGATGAAACTGAGGAAAACTGTAAAGATTGGTCTCAAAGTCACACAAACAGAAGAAAAAAGGTCTACGGAGGAGAATGTTCTATTTCTGGGAAAGTAGGTTTGCTTTTGTGAGGGCAGGAAAGGAAATAACTACTTAAAACATATCTTTCCTGCAAGAGGTGATACCAAGTCAAGGGCCTGGGTAGCTGAGAAATTTGCTGTAGAGGTGAGGGATGGGTGAAAGGTGCAGCGTCCCCAGCTGCCCGGTTCTGTCTGTAACCAAACGTTGGAATTTGGTCTCGGTCACGGCATCCTTTGGTGGCTCAGGTTTGCCGGGAACTGTCACTCGCAACGGATCAGGGTGAGAACAGGAGCCAACACAAGGTGCGGTGGGTGAGCCTGAGGTGGGGAGGATGGCGATGCGAAGGGGACCAGCGGGCTCGAGACTTGCACAGATCTTCAGGGCTTGCTGCAACAGCGAGGCATCCCCCTCACTTCTTGAAACCACTGCATTTTTAACTTTTCTTCAGGCTCTGTGCTCCCAAGGAGGCAGCAACGTTTTTAACTCCCAACACGTTGCTGTATACCACGCAGCAATATAGTCTGTCTCGTGAGGATCAACAGCTCCCCGTGTAAAGCACAAACCTTCCTTTGAATTTGTGCAGACTAGATGAGGAAGATTTTTATCCAGGAAAAAAAACATGTTATCTAATAGTAAAAGGTAGCAAAACATAGAGAGGGGAAAAGCGCTTGGTTAATTTTAAGTGAAAAAAGAATGAAGTCAGGCATTAATTTTCAACTGGCTGAGATCTTTCCAGTCCTACAGGTTCATTTTTAATGTTTGTCTGAGTCTTTATTCTTGTTTGTCTGATCCTTTCTGAATATTTATTCTTGATAATAAATAAAGCTGATGTTTTTAACGTCAGGATTTTGAAATACCTAAACACAGTTACATGTACAAAGTCTAGAGATTATTGCAGAATTTCATAAAATACAACTATGATATAAACCCTGTATAGTAAAAGTTGCCTACAAGTAAAAATAGCCTTTTAACTTTGCTTCTGCTGCTTGAAATGGAACCAAATATCTCATTGCCTAATAAAATAGAAGCTCTAGAACTGAATAATGCTGAAGGATCTAAAAAAAAAAAAAAAGAATATTGGTACAGAGTATTAGTATCCCTACTTTTACAAGTAAAGCTTTTACATTAATTAGTGTCTCCACATGCTTATAGTTTTGGAGATGTCCCAGAAAAGAGTTTCTAGGGATTGGAAGCCTCTGGCAGACTTCAGCAAAATCTAATAGGTCAGAGTAGAAAGGACCATTTATTTATTCATTTATCTCTCCATCCCGTTGTGAAAAGATGAAATGGCTCCTGTAAATGAATATTAAATCAAGATCCTAGGCAAGTAAAACATTAGAATACTTTTTGATTCCATACCTTTATAAAGAGCATAGAAAGGAGGAAGGTAGACATCTTTGACTTACAGGCACACCACTTTGCTTCCAAACCTCCAAAGCTGCATTTTCCAGGCAGGGCCCCTTGCATTTCCGTGGGATCCATTAGAATGAGCGTACAAAAAACTATGAATTTTAGTTCTCTGGGAACTGCAGGCCCCCACCTGACTGCTGAATTCCATACCATTTCAGTAGGAACTGGTCTTTTAAAAAATGCTCTTTTTAGTTCAGCTTTCAGAGAAAAGGTGACTGGTATAATTACCCTCGCCATCAGTCTCAGCTCTGCTCTTCATCTTTTCACTCAACAAGTGAAGCCGGACAGAAGACAGCAGGATTAGGCCATGGAGCAGGTCTGAGCAGTCAATTCTATGACTGTTTTCCTAGCATTTCTTTTCAAAGAGTTAGGCGACCATTCTGCTATAGTGGAGGCTTTGAAGAGATTAATATATCTTCTTTATACTGGAAATTATGTATTTTTCTATAGCGAAAACCCAACTGATTACATATTAAAAGCACTAGTATTTAATATTTAAGTTGAAAATTTCTTAACTATAGCAACTACCATACTAGTTTCCTCTTATATTCAAGACTTGTCTTTACTAAAAAAAGAAAAACAAAAAAAAAGTGTTTGTCTGAAGGGCATTTTGGACCTTTTGCTTCAATTACAGTGGATTTTCTTCCATATTTGTACCACTAACACCTAAAATACTGGCATGTTGCCATCCACCAGACCTCATGTAGAAATTGAAATCATAAAATTATCAAGCACATGGAGAATAACCATCAGAAAAGAAAAAAAAAGAAAAAGAAAACTAGACAAAACCAATGTGCTCCAGGGCAGCACAAGATAAACATTTGCTCACAGGAAGATGACAAGCTTTACTTTCCTTGGCAGCTAGGAAAGACACCAATATACACTAGAGGAAAGAGCCCAATTAAGGCAATTAAAGAAGCAGCAATCAGAAGTTGACCAAGCTGAATGCTTTTCCAAATGCAGCCATGTTTCTGGTAGATGACATTCCTGTATGCTGCGGTATTTCATACATTTTCTTTCCTGCTGTAGCTGCTGTTTGATCAGTCAGGGAACAGTATTAAACTTTTACCTTAGTGTAATTTACTTTATACTCCATTACAAGTTAGACAAATGTATTGTCATGGTAAATTTGGGTCAAGAGAATAAATTAGAATCGTATTTCTCTGCCTTCTACCTTCTTTGGTAATAATTTGACAGTTTTGTTACTAAAATCATAAATCTGCTTGAGGTCATCATAAAGGCAATGTGAGAAAAGCAGAGCTAACTGCACTCTCAGCTTTGAATAGTTTCTAATTCAGGAGCAAAGATTACTGCCCTGCCCAGAAACAGGACCGCTTTTATTACTCGTCGTTGCCTCTGGGTAAATACCACATTTCCCCCCCCTCCCAAGATCTGCACAGGATGATAGCCTGAGTGCAATCACAGTGGAGAAAATCCTTGAAAACACTGTAAAAAAGCCTGATTTGGGCTGTATTCCAGTTTTTCCTTTTGCTTCTGCACACAGAAGCAAAACATAGCTTGGATGGAAATTGTTTACATCTTATTCTAGTAATTTTACCATGGCATAACCATCTGTTTCCAGCCTGCTGGCTCTAATTGTACATCAGGAAAATACCAACCCTACAGGTTCCCTGCGCCCGCTAGTCAGCCAGAGACAGAGTGGGCTTGGGCTTTGTGTACTCCATGTGCCATTGAGCTTTACTGCATTAGCGATACTGGAAGGACACAATGTGAAAAAGCCCAGAACTGAATATCCTGGTTTGCTTCAATAGGTAAGGAAAGGGAAGGCAGTATTACAGTCTCTAAACATGCAGTAAACTCAGTGGGAAAACCTTTCTGATGATTTCCCGTGAGGTACGGAAAGCTTAATTCAATTATTCATTTATATGCTTTTATTGCAGCTTGTCGTCCTCCTCCTAATCTCCCCACCAAACTTCCTCCTGCCCCAGAGAAAACCAACCACCAAACCTATAACAAAATCCTTCACAACACATCCCCTTTTTAGAGGTGATATTTAATTTTAAGGGATAGAGTCAGGTGGCCCAAATTAGACAACAGAATACTTAAGCACATACTTAATTAAAAGATCAAATATTGGGAGTTAAATATATCTTTAAATGCTTTGTTGAATTAGGCCATAAAGCAGAATGTCACTTTTAAGTCTAATTTTCAGCTATCGTTTTCTTTTCTACAGCCACGTGAGCAGTTTCCAACCAAGCTGTTACGCTGGTTACTTAAAGCACATCAGGACTTGATTACCTGCCAGCTGCAGCTACTAAACAGGCTGTTGCAGCTTAGAAAATGCCTTTGACTCACGTGGTAGCCTCCAAGTAGCTTTTCCTGCCTCAGGGCCCTCTTCCCTCTAATAAATGTAAAATTACAGGGGCTTGCCATTAGATTGGGTTTTTTTAATCAGCCTTAAGGAACTGTAGGAATAACAGTTTTGGAGTAGCCTTTTGCAATATTGTAGCTGTATTGAATGTTGTGCCATGGAGTTTTCAAAGTAGAATTGTGCAATTTTTGTTATAAACTTACATACCCTAACATTTTTTGTAAAGTTTCCCTCAAAGTACCAGCACTTCTGCAAATTAGCGGCTTTCTAAATAAGCTCTCAAAGCTGTATCATGGATGGTCTTGTGTTCCTTAACCACATTGAAGCTTCAGTACTCGGGAATGGGAGGACTGAACTATCCAATGCTCAATGGTTTGGGGGTTTCTTTTTCCCTTGAAAGAGCACATTTCTTTTTCAAAATAACTACATTGCCCTACCCTTCTGCTCGACAAGCCTTTTGAAGCCTCAGTGTGAGGAGGTTAAGAAGCACAGCTACATACTTTACATACAGCATAGGTACTACCAATTGTTTCAATAACAGTTCCCAAAACACTTTTCAACTCTTCTTTGAGCACATTATGCATATAAGGACACACAGCTTTTAACGATTTCCATTAATGTCATCTAGCAAGAAACAATCTACAAAACCCCAGCTTATCCACAGGAAAAAAACCCCAACAACATATATATATCGCAGTAAGCAAAATGTTGAAATATGCTTTTTGATATTCTGAATCAGATGTTTTAAGGGGAAAAAAAGAAAACCCACCAAAAAAAGCCCATAAGGTGTCCTTTAGGTGTGGAGAAGACACCTGTGATTAATTCTGGCAAGGCAGGTGTCCTGGAGAGGGCTCATGGGTATTTTTTTCCTGAGTGTTAGTAGCTGTGTGATGTTGCTTCAGAAGCAAGATCAGTAGGGTCTGTTAAAGAGCTTGCTTTTAGGTGATACAGGATGGCCTAGTGCTCACTTGGATGCTCAGCATGTCACCAAGCCTGGAGACACTGACCTGCTTGTATGGACCAGGTGAGTAAGCTCGTGTTGGTTGGGAGCTCTTTTTCTTCTGCTCTAGATGCTCTTGAGTTTCCTCTACTTAAAAAGTGAATTATCCTGATTTGTATTCTAATAAAGTCTCCGTTTAGTCTGAAGGAATTTTGATCTTTGCGGGGAGCTTGCTGTAGAGAAAGGCATGCCTCTTTCAAAGTGCTGGCCTGGGGTCCTTTCCCATTAGGAAGCAATGGCTGAGTGTTGCTTTTAAACAGAAGCCTTGCCAGGCTTGATTTAAAATATTGTGGGAGGACAGTAAGTAATGTGATACTGTAATTTGACAAATTTTTTATCTAGATGCAAAATTTTCTTAGCTCTGCAGGTTCTCATGGGTGTTAATGTATTGTATGTTGTAGACCTTAAATGTTCCTGAATTATTGCAGGTGCCCAAGGAGCGCAGAAATGTTTTTCACAAAGAGATGCTTTACTCTTTTGCCTGGTGTTTGGAAATGCCGGTATTGCTGAAAATAGTTAACAATTTCTTGTGTATTTCCAAGGTGGAAGCATGTGTCTAACAGTGACAAGGAATGTTGATTAGTAATAAAAAAGAAGGTTTATCAGGTGCTCACTTGTGAGATTTGGTCTGTATGAATGTTTGAGTCTCTCAAGGGAGTGAATGAAGAAATTAGAAGTTGGCTTCATTTTAGGCTTTCGTTGTGTTGTCTTTACTAAAAATGTAAAGGTAAAGAAGCAAAGAGTTGTGTTAGGGAAGAAAATGGTGATAAAGGCATCCGTACACCTGCTACTTCTGTGCTTAAGCAGTTGGAAGCTGCTGCTGAATGAGCAAAGGTTTGATGGCTCAAATACAAAATTGTCCTTGACTTGAAGCCAAGCGCTGGTGAGGGGAGGAGGACGCTGCCTTGCCTCTCTGCCTGATTGCAGGAGTCTCTGTGGAGCTGATGCAGCCACACATCTTCTTGTCAATCAGTTAAATGTAAATTTGGGGTTCTGAAAGAAGAAATAGGTTTTGAGGAATGACAGTCTGGAATAAGGCTCCCCAGCAGGAATTTTAATGTAAGCTTAATTTATCGAAGTAATAACTCAAGTTGCTCACTGAGGCCTGGACTCCGGGGCCCGGGAGGTGCCTCTCAGTCCTGTGCTCCCGTGTTGCTTTTCTCAGGTGCAGGGAGTGTATGAGAGCTGCTGGAGCCAGCATAAAAGGGATAAAATTAAATAGAATAACATTCTATTTGCCCATGTTAAAAGGCTCCTGTAAAATGAGCATTACAAAAGGCATTTTTTGCCTTCTTTTTAACTTTCTGGGTTCAGTGGGGGAATTATTCATAATCATAGATTAACTTATTAAATTCTCAAAGCAATATGTTCCAGCATTCATTGATGATGCACAGATGAGTAAGTCCATCAGAGGGTTAACAGCCTGAGAACACTTACAACATTTGCAATGCATAGCCAGTTCTAAAAGCTACTTCACAAAGCAGCTGGTGATGATACAATGATGCTGCACAAGAAAAAGATTGTTATCCAGCTGTCAACTCTCTTACCAGTTTTCATCCATCAGGTGTTTGAGAGGGCCACCTTCCTATGCTGCTGTAATTTAGGTCTCATAGCTGTGACATCCTAGGTCCATTTTATGCAAATATAAATTTTCTGTATGCCCCCAAAAAAGTCTCGACTCCCCCCTGCCCTGCAGTGTGATCTTGAAAACTGAAAAATTCAATAGATCTTTCTGTTCAAAATATACATATGTATGTGTATTCTATATGCATACAGAAGAGCATTTCCTGGCTTAAAAGTTCCTCTGCGTAGTCAGTACCTACCATTCTTTTTTTGCTTTTGCTTTTATGGGTTTTATCACAGTTCTTACAATAAATCATGAGTGCGTGTGCAGCAATAGCTGTGAAGACAAACTGGTTGCTCCATCCTTTCCGGCTATTCCAATAGGCAGTAGTAGATTATTCACAGTTAAGAGTAAGAACACAGACATATGAAACATGCATTTTTTTCTCTAGTGTAGCTGTCTCTAAAAAGACTTAATGTTTCCTTTTCTCAACGCTTACCTCTTAAAGGCATACTTTCAAGTGTAAATATCTGCTTTCATTAAAATAATACTTTTTATGGTTAAACATAAATCTAGAAATCTGAACAGTTCTCACTCTAAAGACTCAAAAAGCTTGTTTTATCTCTCATAGCTTGCAATGTTTTGTCAGCCTGCAAAGGCTTCAATAGGAGTCAGTGAATATAGTCCCAAGTCAGTTTTCAATGACTCTTGCAAGTGGTTTTAGCTGTATTTAAGTATTTGGATGTTTTAATATCTGAAGCGTAACAGCCATAATATCTGACTGAGACCTGCCAAATATTCATTGAACTTACTGAATTCCTTGATAGTAAATATTCATGAAGTAGTGGTAACTTGCATTCATGATTCAAAATGAAAATTAGTATCAAAAGTAGGATGTTGCTTTGTCTGTGAAGTTGTGCTGAGTTTCTGCCTGTTTCCAAGTGGAGTGATGGAGCAGAGCTGATTTCTATTTGGGCATTTTTAATCTGTTACCATGAGTCTGAGAGGTATTTTCAAACATGAATTAGCTGCAGGAGCCTGAGTTGGACTGAACATAAGTGTGCAATGCAAGCTACTGTTAAAGGCTATTGCCACTGCGCTCTAGCCTTCCTACTGTTGCTTTTCTGGGATTTGCTGGGTCTCTGCTGCTGTGGGGTTTATTGGGACTGTTAGCCACAAAGAGCGGAAAGTCGGTCCCAGCTCCATCCCTGCCTCATGGAGATGATGTCGTGCGTGCCAGCGTGCTCAGGGGCTCTACCCAGTCTTTTAGTCTCGTGCGGCTCTGCCTTATGTCCACAGGAGCTGGCACACCGAGATAAGCACAGAACTTTGGCTTGTGGTCAGGTCTTAAACTTGACTTCAGTCTTGAGGACTACGGTGAATACTACTGAGTGTAATAGTATTGACCTGGCGGCATGTTCAGTTCATGTGGTTCAGCTGGGAATGGTGTTTGAACAAATCTGTGTGGCCCTGCATGTGTTTTATAATACAGTGTTTAATAAGCTGTTCATTCTGCTCATTGTAACTGTATAAAACAGATGAAACAAAATACACTGTGTCTGTTCCCAGAATAGATAAACCCCGGTGCTTTTTCTCTGCTTAGTTGATACTGCCTAATGCTTGTAATCTTTCTAAACTTCTGCCCTCACTGTTGTGATGTGTGTACGAGTCCTTCAGTCTAATTTAGCGTCATGTGATGTACTGTTTCTTTTCAGTGTTTTCTTTCAGTATTGCTTTTAATTTCTTGTAGACTGTGTCCTTGCAGACGCAGCCTGGTGTAAGGAGCACCAATTTACCTCTGTTTTGCTCTTCATTATTTTATACATCTTTACTGCAACTCATAAATCCATGCCAATGTCGTTTTTCCACAAAGTCAGTGCTTCCTAGGTTCTCTTGCCAATTAATTGGAAGTAGTCTTGACAGAAATGACAGATATGCCTGAGGAAGAACTAGTGTCTAGGGGAGAGTGTTAAGATAACTTATAAAGCTGAAATTAATAAGTAGATGAGTTTCTGATGATGCTCTTGAATGAAGTGGCTAATCAATAAAGCACACTTTGAACAAAAACACTCATTCATTATGAGTGCAGGGGCTTGTCTGGCTAGAAAAGAGAAAATATGAGCAAAACATGCTTTTGTGATGTTAACAAGACTCTTTTGGTTAAGTATAAGGTTTTAATGCAATCATTGATATATATTTTCCAGGAACACATTGTAAATCTTGTGTACCTTGGACAAGAAAAATAAGTAGGGATGGCTATAGGATGTGTTGGTTGAGAAATGCCATTTTTCAGCTACTGGTGCAGGGTATTTTTATGCCTTCTTTTCTTGTTTTATGCAAAACAGCCTTAAGGGCCACAGCTGCCACCTATTTACCAATTGGACAGGCTGGCATTATGAAGTGTACACTGGCACAATGATTTTTCTCCTTTTCTTTTGCATATTTTTCTGATTCTACATTCAGTGCCATTTTTAGGACCCTCTAAGCAGTCTCTTGCTCTGTGTGAGTAATATGGGTTTCCCTACAGCTGTCCTATCAATGAGGGATTTGACTTCTTAAGGAGTCCATCAAGTCCCATGGATGCAAGTCCATGCAGGCTGTACCATAACTCTTAAATGCCATCTTGTAGTCTTTTTCTTACTTAGAATTTATATTCTGTTTTATTCCTTGCGGCCAAGCGAGGCAGGTTACTTGTTATTCAAAAGCTATCAACATACTAATCCCTGTTGTGCGTCTATCCTTCATTCTGTCTGTCCTGTGTTTTTCTTTGTGATAAGACAGATTCTGTTTTCCTTTCACGTTGTTGGTTTTGTTATTGACTCTGAGACTCAAAACCATGCTCTCCAAAACTGCTGATAGCCACTATAAAATAATATTCTTGAGTATCTGTAAGCAAAGTGCTTTGTGTGGTTTGCCTGTGGGACATGCTGCTCTTCCCATGAAGTTTTCCTGATATTGAGGGAAAGTTCCCACGTCTAAATTATGGAAATTTCCTTGCCTGTTGTTCAAACCCCAATTCTTATTAAAGTACAAGGGTAAATCACGCAGAATCACTTGCATATGTTGTTTAGTCAGGATAACTTCTGCCAGGAAACACATTCTCGAGGTTTTTTTTTCTCTCCATATACTTTCTGAAATGGGCTCTTTAACAAGGATGGAGGTTCTGTGTAAATAGTTCTGAAATGGGAGTTTATGGTATCAAGGACAGATTTGTAAAGCCACATATAGTCACATGCTCTTAGCAGAGTGACCATGGCAAGCAGGTATGTTTGGGCTATGATGAAGTAGGGCTATGGTTTTTTCACGTGCCTTTCATTTCTTATCTTCCTGTAGAATAAATGTTATGCCCCGCAAGTCTGAAATCAGCATTCTCAGGCAGGGATTCTCTTCACTGAGCCATCTGGTGGATTTTAGCTGCAATTGTAGGACTGGCCGACTTCATAAAACATCTGCCTTGTTAGTCCTGCTCCTCTGCCTTCATGGTTAGTTTTATAGTTGTATGATGTCTTTCCAGCTTGGTTTAAATTGTATGGTATGGAACACATTTCAAAACGAGATTCAAATGGCAGTATATTCTGGACTCCATCCTAAAAATACTTGGTTTTCACTGTTCCTCAAGGACACCGACTGTGTTTTGATTTGTGTGCTTCCCTGCATTTTAGATCCAGTCTGGGTATAAGAATTCCTCATGTAGACATGGTCCGGCAGTAGGAGATCCCTTTAGGCTGAGATTATGTGGCCTCAGAGTAACATGAGTCGATGCAGAACGGAAGGTGGGATGCAGTTTCTTTTGTCATAACACAACGTGGGATGCAGTTTCTTTTGTCATAATGCAATGTGTTTTCTACTGTACCTTTTGTTTATACTTTAAGCACTAAACCTGCAATAACAGCCATATGGGGAAAGCAGCTGAGTGCCTTTTGTACTCATTTTCCTCTCCTCCTTTCCCAATCGTTAATGAACATTCTCCGAGGAGCTTTTGTTCCTGTGGGCACTACGTGATTACTCATGTATGACTTGGAGACAAAGTAAAAAAGGGGAAGAAGTGGGAGAACTTTCCCAATGCCTCCCCAAACTACACAGGTGTTCATCTGTGCCTCAGTGGAATAATGTCTGTGTGTTACCTTGTTTTTCCTTAATGATGTTAAGGGAGTGGATCCCTGCAACAACGTGAGTGTTATTCCGCAAATCTTGCCTGTGGGAAGGACCCATTAGGAAAGTCAGCTCTGTGTAATCCTAGTAAATTTTGAAGCAAGAAAAGAAAGTGACTGCGGCAGGGTCAGATGTCAAAACTCTCTTTGTTTTCAGTAGGATCAATGTTTCAATAATTGGTCCTGCTTCTCCATAGACTGAGAAGGGAGGGAAAATAATCCTGTGTGAGAGAAGCAAGATGGTCATCCAATGATATATATACACACAGCGTATAGGTCATATTTGTCAAATTGATTTAAAATTTCTAATTGGAATCTTCTTGTTTCCAAAAATACAGTCTTGGTGAAAGCAGGAGGTTTTGCAGGAATTTTCTGCATTTATAGAGTGTTTCAATTTGACTTTATCAAAACAGGTAATTTCTAATATTTTTCAAGGTGTGTAGGAGCACAAGCCAAGCAAATCTGAAGCTGTATTTTTTTAATGTTTTATAGTAGTTCAGTAAGTTTTATGTTGCTGAAAGTTGGAGATTTTGATTTTTCACTGCTATTTCAATATTTGGATGCATTTCAAAAAAATCTGAGACTCCCTTGCATGGGTTATTTAAACTAATTCTGTTCATTTTACTCCTGGGACTGAGGGGGAGACCTGTGGATTTGGTTCAGTCAAGCCTGTCTCTGTGTACTTACATCCCAAGCCCCTGCTGGAAAAGGGAACATATCTTTTTTCTTTTGATGCGGCAGCTAAAATGGCTTTTCTCAGTCTGCTGTAAAAGGAGCAGGCTTTTATCACGTCTCCTCTTGACCCTGCACGTTCCCGCAGGGAAGCAGTTTCTTCTCATAGATGTCTCTGTTACACAGAGCTGTAAAATCACATATGGCCAAACTCTGCCACCAGAGCAATGCGTGTTTCCACTGTGGGATGGACTTATGTGAATCTGGCAAAGTCGAATTTCTACTAAATCATACTCTTTGCTTAAACCAAGCGTATTTCCAATTTCAGTAGTTAATGTGTGTTCAGGGAGCTGAAAAATATATGGGTCTGTAAACTGTGCATATGAATGTAAGGTGTTTGCAGAGTAGCTACTACAGTAGTTTAAAGTGAATAGACATAGGAAATGTTCCTTTACACCTGCTGCATAGGAATGAGCTGGTCGGCACAATAAAGCAGGCAGACTGCAATCACCCCAGTGATTGCTAGGAGCAAATTATGGATGGATTCTGTCTCGGTTTTCTTAATCACAAAAACAAAACCAAGTTTTGTGGTTACTGATCTTGCTATTTACTTCACTAGTCGTTTAAATGAGTGTGGAAAGGAACTCTTAAGCATTTCATTGCCAAGTAATCATTTCCATAAAGTAATTGTGGTTTGTGTCTTTACTAGGCATCCTGACCGCATTTTTCTGCGGGGGAATTTAGGATAGTGAGAGGTTCAGAATCAGTGTGTATATTAGCCTTCTGGCTTTCAAATCTATTATTTTCTGAACACTGTATTATATGATACTTTATGTAATTAGTGCAAATCCTCTTACAATGGCAGCAGTCCTTGCAACCAGATAATCTGAGCCTGGAAGAAGCAATTTGCTTTTTGTTTTCCTAAAACACTAGCTCCAGGATGAAGAAACTGCTGGATTCAGGTTCAGCTGAAGCTGATAGTATCTGGCAGTTGACTAACAGCCCTTGGGGTACATCCCCAGGGGCTGCACTTCTTTTCCTTTTTTTTTTTTTTAACCCTTATAAGAGCTGTTTTACTTTATCATCTGACCAGGGTTTGAAACACTTGACTAGAGCTGGCTTTTCTGCAGCTTGTGTCAAGAGTCAGGTCTGCCACTGTAAAAATTTGCGGGATCTGTGCTAAGGCCAAATCTTTTACACTAGCAAAAGATGTGTCTACCTGCCTGGTGATGTGCAGCAGAGAATATTGAAATAATATAGATGAGAGTTCAAAGAATAAACTTGCTAAGCCAGAAAGCTATTGAAAACATCGGCAGAAATCTATTCTCTCCCAATGGGTCATGGAGCACTTGTGGAGCTTGGAGTATGCAGAGAGACAAACAGAGGCTGTTTTGTTCAAGGAACTGCTTAGATAATGCAGTTAATGTATATGCATGTGTATATATATAAAGGTATTTATATACATATATGCTTATAGTTTGGTTTTTTTTTTTTTTTTCCCTCTCTCAAATAAATGTCCCCCTTGAATACATTTCTGGGTAGCTTAAAAGGGCTGCTGTAAGTCTACCAGCCTGGAGAATACTGAAATTAGTGGGGCAGGCTCTTTGAACTCTTCCTATGCCAAAGGTGGAATTCAGTGTTCTGTCGCATACGGGAGTTATTTTACCTTCTAGTTGAGGTGTTTATTTTGCTTTGGGTGGTGGTTGTAGTCTAGAGGCTGGGCATGAGCCAGCGGAGAGCTGCTGCAACAGGACATGCGAGGCTCATTCCTGGCCTTTCACGTGCTCCAGTATCAGAAAACAAAGGCTGACCAAAAAATCTTCCTAGCCGCCTTCATTTTGCTTCTTTAGACAATTTTCTTTAAACCCCTCTTCCCCTTCTCCCTCCCCAACCCCACCACTTCATGGCTTTCCTCCTCAAGAAAACTTTGTACAACTCATGAGACAATTTGTAGTTATTTTCACCTAGTTAGTAGAGAGCCAATTTAATTATTTTCAGTAGATGGGGCTTTTCTGCATGCCTGTATGTAGAATAAAAGGATACCGCCCTTGGCTCAGGTTGGTATGGTAACAGCAAAAAGGCACGTATTTATTTATTCATTAAAACTGCTGGCAGGGATTTTAAGTCCAATGATTCTGTCCCTTGTGCCTTCATCTTTAAAAGAGCATTAAATCTTCTAGCTGTTTCTCAAAAATAAGTCATAACAGTTTCTGGACTGGTTTTTAGGTCTCTTAAGATCAGAAGGATGCAAAGAGGTACCTAAAATGTTTATCTTCCTATTACTTGGGAAACTGCAGCAAGGCCACCTCGGTGTTATTCAAGTACATCAGATGTTCTTTGTGAACACATTTTCATTGATTTTTAGCTACATATTCAAATATATTAAAATTGCAGTCCTGGACTGCCTTGCTGTATTTTACTGGCTTATCTTTGTACATAGTCTGAAACAAGATTTTTTTCCCCTGCAAATTATTACAGGTGTTAGTATTGATGTTTTCCCTACATTTCAAAAAGACATACAGGATATAACCTTGCCTCTTATTTTGTGAGGAAAATATATATGAATGTTGGAAGAAAGTAAAGACTTGTGTTTCTTTAATCACATTGTATAAATGGATTTTAGAAACTCTGAACGAGTATCAGCGTAAGTACCATAAGCTTTGTTATCAAAGTTTCATCCATCTCATGGGACTAACTTATCTATTCATCCAGGTTTTTGCCTGAGGAGGGAAGATTAGAAGAAAAGAAACTTTAGTAGGAGCTAGTCTCCTTTGATCACAATTTTATGATATATGATATATGCTGCAGCATTTTAATGCAAGAAGTCTCCTAAAAGCTCAATAAATGGTCTCAATTTATGAATGGAAAAGCAAAGCAGGCAACCTCTCTGTAGAAAAGACCAATAAACTGACAGTGCAGTAGTGTTCTTAACTATAACAGATGCACTAAAAATGAGTGCTTTATTACACAGGCTTGCGATGAATTTGAGATATTTTCCAAAGGCTGGCTTATTGTAGTCACTTCAGAATCATTTGCTTGAGACTTTAGTGTTAAGAGTAGAGTTGCACTGATCTCCAGGAAAAAACACAACAGGTAAATGACTCTGGCAGTCACCTCCAGGTTGTTAGATTAGCTTGTAAGAAATGGCCTTATAACCTAACTCAAACTCACTAAGTGACACAAGCTTCCCCTTTTCTTTAAAAGGGCTTTGATCCAAACCTTTGTAAATTGTACAACAAATGCTTGGAATGGAGCCAGTTACGATTTTTTTTTTTTTTTTTTGATGGTCAGCTGAAACCACTGAAAAAAGAGAAGGAGACAGGAAGGCACTAAGGCAAACCTCAGGTGAAAGGTAGAATGTTGGGTCTGTCAGGAAACCAGACATTCCTTTAGGTAGGATGCCCAGTGACATACATACTGTAGTGTTTTCTTTACCTGGAAAAGAGTTCTGTATTTCCATGTTCAGCTACTGTAACATAAAAACATGCCTTTTATGCAGTGTTAAAATTATTTGTCATTGTAGCTTTTCTGAAGGCCAAATTCATCAGTGTACTGTGCTGTAATTGGTAAGTGTATCTGCAGTAGATGCAAACCTTGTTTTCTACAAACGAACTCTGAACTGATAGAGCAGTGTCTTGAGTGTCTTTTATTTTTCCCTTTCACTTGGTCTAGTTCCGCATGTTCTTCTTACAATCTAAAGCCCATTTTTCATTTTTATGCCCTAGAAATCTTTATAGTTAGTGTCTGTGCTCCCTTGACACTGTCACTGAACCAAGCTACACAGATTTAGCTCTTTTAATCTTCTCTAATAAGTCAGTCCCCCTCCATCTGCCTCAATTTTTTGCTGCTCTCTGAACTACCTCCAGTTTGTCCATCTCCTGCTAATGAGGTGAACTACCACCAAAGCTCTTGGGAATGAGACTAATTCCTCCCTGACTGCTGACATTACCCTTCGTGACATGTGCTGTGCTGGGAATAGAAAGGGATTGTGAAGAGTATACAAGTGGTGGAGCTCGTAGACAGCAAAATATATATTAGTTGCAGTAAGCCTGAGATAGGAGAACTGATTATTCATGGCAGGCTTCCCTTGTTGGTCCTCTTCCTAATCTGATTTTGGCAACACCCACCAAGTTACACTGGATTTCCCTTCTTTCAGCGGCCAGCTGTTTTCCCCACTGCACCTCTGGCTCCCTCTCCTCTTCTGCCCTTCTTCTAGCTGCGCTTCGTCACAGTGCTGTCCCCTCCTGCAAGTGCCCAGCTCGAACGTGCTGGTGTGGGTCACTCTCTCTTTCACAGTCTGGTCCCACAAGGAGGAATTTGCTATGCAACGGAGCGCTATATACTTTTAAAATGACCAGCCTGCTCCATGTTTTTTGCAGGCAAGTTGGTTCCACTGCATTAGAGGTGGAGATGGTGGGGAAGATGCACAGTTGCCCTTTTTTCCTGTGGGACTTGCTCTGCTGCCTGTGGACCATTCCTGCGAAAGCTCTGCTCTTCAGAGATGAGATTTGCTTTTATGGTGGAAATTGTGCTGCGACTGAGGAGCAGGGCTCTCTTGGAGCATTAGGCAGTCTTTTTTTATGTACTCTAGACCCAGGTCCTAGAGGCACCTGCAAGATAAGGACTGAGATATTAAATTTAACTTGATAATTTAATGGGAAGCCATCCATGAAGGAAAGCCAAGTCGTTACAGTCCTTGGTGCTGAGGAGATCTCTGCACCTGCGCTTACAGAAATACTGTATTTCCTTTCCTTCTCTAGGAAAATCATGTAAGAGAAGAGGGGTGCTTTTCTATTTGCTGCTGGCAAAATTGTAGTTATACTATTTAAAGCTACTTCCTTGCTGGTCTGACATTTGGGGTTTGGTAGACTACTTACCAGTAATATCCAGTAGTTTATTAAAGTCTTCTCCTTTCTGTTGTACGTATTAATCTCCATTGTATTTTCCACAGCATATTTTTTTCAAGTCACAAGTGACTTCACTCAAATTACAAAGAAACATTGCATGCGGAAATAATCTGTGACGTTAGAAACTGATAAGCTGTAAGAGTACTAATCGAAACTGCTAGAGGCTGCAGTGGATATAAAGGAACTATGTAACAGAGAACCATCTCTATTAGCCCTTGTCTTCACAACCAAACAGCGGTCATCAATTTTAACCTATCGTGAGAGAAAGACAATCTTGACATTATTCGGCTTTCTCCACGCTTCCTCGTGAGTCTTGCAGCCACTAAGCATTTGTTGATTTTTATCCTCCTCTGCCCCATCTCCTGTATCTTTGCTACCTGGTTACTGAAGACTAGGCATGCAATGAGCATTTGTATTTTCTGTATCAGTGCATGGGAATTTGTGCATTCAAACACATGTTTTACTCTATTCTGAAGTTTGCTGTTAGAAAAAGATGCAAAGAAATATGAAACTTTGTGGTTCTGGGATCTAAATTAATGTTTTCATAGAAGTAAGCTACAGTCAAAGGCAATTCAAGGTTCCTCTCTTTTTCTTGGGGGACCCTAAGCTTACCTAGCCCGTCTACTTACTTTAAGTCCAGTCAGACAGGAATCTCTGGATGTTGCTCAGTGATATAAATGTACACACTGACAGCAAAGCTCTGAGATCTGGGAAAAAGAGGGTGGCTCTTGTTGCATTATTTTTTCATGTTTAGAAGTAAATTACTGCAAATTATGTTGCAGTTACATCAGCTTTTTCTGGAATATTAATACAAGTCTAGATTTTACAGGCTTTTAAAACTGATCTCAAGATTTAATCCAAAATTAAGTGTTTTAATATTTCAGCTTGGGAATTCTCAACTTTGTTGAAAGTTAACATCTAACCTGCGAGAGTCATGAATATTGTGCCTTACAACAACAAGTTTAACTGGCCCAGTATATACAGGACCATGACGCATGCTCCATGTGCAGTCCTGAGTCAAACACCTGGAGTACATTATCTCCTTGCTGCAAAAGATGGGTAGAACTTGTAGTGTGGGGTATCCCCCGCCTTCTAGCAGACATGTTCCTAACGCTATCGGTAAAGCTCTCCTCACCTCACGCCAGGTGCTTAGATGCCAGTGCCTATCATGGAAAGTCTTTCTTTTCCACGCAGTCCTTGCATGAAAGATGCTCTAGGGCAGGTGGGCAAGGAGTACAAATGTGGTTTCCAGGCCCAAAAGCCAACCTTGAGGCTTTCACTTGGATCCTCTTGGCTTGTGGATGATCCAGTCTGGGGAAGGAATTCCCTTCCTCCATGGAGACAAACTTCACTAACTTCCTCAAGTGGAGGAATCTGATGAAAACACCTCAGTCTCCCTTCCAGACTGAAGCAGGGAACAGCAGAGACCTCGATAAAATGGGTGCAGCCACACCACGAGGGTTTAGTCAAATAATTGGGAGGAAACTCCTCATGAGCATTTGGATGTGGCCCTTTCCTTGAAGGCAGTCAAGTGAGCTTTGAAGGGTATGAAATGATTACATTTAAATGTTCAAGAATCCTTAACCTGTTCTTGTTTGGTGGCATTTAACTAAACCACTTCTATTGCGCTCTGACTGTTCGGTCTTGGGACACGTGTTTGGCCGATGGCCATAGAATTCACTGCCTTGGCACGTGCCCAGTGCCTACGTTGTGGTGGGTCCATCACCTGCTGCTCTCTGGGTATCTCACCAGCGTGTCAACAACACCCTGACGAGAGTGGGGAGACAGCAGAGGGTTCTGCAATCCACAGGGGAGGGTGGAAAGCAAAGGAAAAATGAAACTACCTGGATGTTGAAAAATCCTGACATGCCCCTCAACTCCCCAGGTTCACACTGAAGGTTTGGGGATTTGTCCCCATGTATTTTTATAAAGAGGAGGGGAAAAAAATAAAAATAAATCTAACATGAGCATCTTCTTGCGTGCTGGTGCTGTCTGCTCCTGCATTAGCATAGCCCTGATGGATTGGCGAGCTGCCTGGAAGAAGCAGGCAGCTGCCTGTCAATCCTCCCGCAGCCTCCGTGCTGGGCAGGGGCCATGCCTGGAGCAAAACCTCAACTGCTGTAGCAGAGTGCCACGCTTTGGCATTGCAATGCAGCAGCTGAAGCAGAATTCATGTTTAAAAAATATTTTACTCTTGAATTATAGTTCATTTAAATAAGACAAAGTCTAGCTGATCTTTTCTTGTTCCTGGTAGTCTGGGAAAGGCAGATCGTGTGCCTTCGAGTGCTGTTCTGCACAGCAGAGCTCATCTCAGGACAGACTGTGAAATCTGGCTCTTTTCCTGCAGTTTGGATCATCTTATTCTTTGTTGTACCCATATCGCTTGAGAGATTTACTGTCCCATCAATGTAAGTTTGCTGTATAAAGGGAAAGCACATGCCTATTTAATTTTCATCATCTGAATTTCCAACACTACTACTCTAGAGACTTTTTTGGCTAGACAAAACAGTGATTTAAAACATAAAGCAGCATTTATAGCCTATTTCTCACTATTTATAAAATTTAGTAAACATACATGCATGATGAATTATGATAGTGTCTTCTGCAGTCAAAGCTCACTGGGATAAATGTTTGATGTATAGTCAAGCAGAGTTATGTTTATGCAAAGGAGAAAATACAGATACAAGTTTTTCTGTCTTAAATGGTAACCCTAAGTTTAGACATTTTGGTGGGGTGTTTTTCTTTTGGTTTTTTTGGGTGGGGTTTTATTTTTTTTTAATAGCAGGAGGGAGATAAGAGTTATGATTTTTAAGGAACATAAAGCAAATCCAAACAGGCTTTGTGTTTATGTTCAAAAATAACACTGATTTTATATTTCGGGGTTGAGAGAAGTGCTTAAAAGGCTTGTCTTATAAGATCAGTTTGAATAAATGTTACATACAAAGCTAATAACACCTGAAATAACACTTGATGTTACTTCACCAGACTGGCTTGAAGGGTACATGCTCCATCAATTTTCAGGGCTTATTGCTTGTAATATTTCTGCCAGCACACTCATTATAACTCCTTGCTATTATCAGGCTCAGAGCAGGCAGCTGAGAGCTGACAATAACATGTGATGTGTTGCATACCTCGGGTTGATAGAGATTTATCCTTTTCAAAGTGATTATGTAGATCAAAACAGCACCTTTTACAGTTTTGAATTCTCTTGCAGTGCTCTCATATAGCATTTATACAGTATCTTATTGCTCATCGGAAAGGCCACTTGTTCCAGTCATAAAGATTCACATCTGTTCTGCTTTTGAACAGAAAGAACTATGGAGACAGTGATAACATAATTGATACTGTCAAGAATATTCTACCAGTATAGTCTGCAACCTAAAACAGTTACCTGGATGTTTGTTTATTCTGCACCTGGGTGAATACAGGTGGGGTACTTTTTTCCCTGTGGACAGTGTAGTAGTGATTGACTTATTTCTCTACAGCAACAGTATCTGGACTATGATCTACTCAGCATTTATGAGCTGAACCTTCTCTTTTCTGTAAGAAAAAAATTCACTGAAAAGGCAGCTACTACCTCAGTTCACTCCTCTAGTTTGCTGATTTAACTGAATTCTTGTAACCTAATTAAAAATAAATTTTAGGTTAAGATAGGGATAACTTCATAAAGCAAAACAGTGCCTGGGCCTTAGAAATCAGTGCTGGCCTAGTGCTGTGGGTTGTCTAGCCTTTGAAGGAAAACAGGCATAGGAAATATTTAAACTCTAACACTTCTGAAGCATGGCTGCAACTCCTGTTTGTACTGATCAAAGCTTAGTTGATGTGATTCAGCTTAGAGAGCTAAACCAGGTTGTTTTAGACTGCCTTGAATCAAAATAATGGAGTGCTTATGTATTCTAAGAGTAAAAAAAAAAAGAAAGTAGTTTAAAATTTTTCTGGTGCTTTTTTCCTACTATTGCAGGTACTTTTTCCATAAAATAAAAACTGTCAGTAAAAAATTACTATTTAGATTTAGGATGCCAGAGACATATCTGATACAAATACCAGGAACGTAAACAGTGTCCACCACAGGGAAAACTACAGTGAAGTGGAAACTTTCTTCTGAAGAGCTGTCACGAGCAGGCTCAGTCCTGAACACAAAAACGTAGACACCGCCAGAATTATTCCTTAGAGATTGGTAAAGCATGTGGCATCTTTAGGCTGAGAGGCTTGTGCTGGATAACATCCCAAGACTTTTAGTCTCAGGCTATGTTATTTGCAAGGAAGGAAAAGGATCTCTAGCCCTGGACAGAAAACTCTGATATTTCTTCCCACAAAAATAGTCCTCTTGTTCACCATGCCTTGAAGTGATTTGTGGAGTGAGAGGCAGCAGTAATTCATCAGGGCGAGGCAGCTGCCTGCAGGACACATCAGGTTGTCATTGTTTTCCCCAGCTCTTAATGACATGTTTTAAAAGAACAAACAAACAAAAAAAACAAACAAAAAAAAAACCCCAAAAAAACAAAAAACCAACAGTGGTGAAGATTGATGCAAGTTGCCAAATCAAGGTGATGTATGAGCAAGTATTTTGCCTAATTCCCCTGGGTTGTTCAGTTACTCACTTTCAGACCTGACCTTTTGCTTTCCCAGTCTTGAATTTCCCTTATTGCAGTCACGTAGTTCTTTGATACTGCCGGCTCGTACCTGTGCTGGACTGATGTCTGTTTTGCATGCCCTAGTAACAGAGTCACGCTTTCTCACTTCATTTTTTTGGCAATAAGAGTAAAATCAAAGGCTACAAGCTATTGAGTTAATACATTATTGCCAAGGTCTTGTCAAACTCCTCTTGAGATGGGAGGAGTTTCTGACTGCAGTTATCAGCAAAGACCCACCTCACCCTGGCTGTGCTCAGTAACGGGGAGATACCAAATAGGCGGCATATCCCTACTGCTGCACATATTAGGATTTGACAAGCCCTCTTGGATGCTCCAAAACTGGCCTATCGAGCCAGTTCTATAAGCTTCTTGGAGGGCATTGCTTACCCCATGCTAACATCCCTGCGTCAGCAAAACTTTGTAGTGGCTTTTTTTTTTTTTTTTTTTTTTTTTTTTTTGTGGTGTGGTTTTTTT
>JANHGO010002878.1:0-28625 GCA_024606505.1 Aquila spilogaster
GAAAATGAAGCTCCCTTTAATGGTGTACTTTAAACATTGTTGCTTTTTGGAATACATAGAGAAAATAATTCTTCACTCTGCCATCCTAAAATGTGACTACATGAAAAAGTAAGCTTTCTTAAGATGCAAGTATCAATATCTATACTGGGTGGTCTTTCAGCTGGGGAAAATGATCTGTTCTTAGAAGAAATAACTACAGCTTTTATTGTCTTTTAGCCAACTGTTTTTTAGAGTATCTTCTCCTTGTTGTAGACTGTGTTTGTCCCACCAAATATAGATTTTTATATTAAAGGGCATTCTAAAGCAGACATCTAAAAAATTAAATAATAAAAATAGTAATAGAAGAAGAATTAATCATAATAATCTTCACATATGTTAGTATGAAATTTTCAGTGTTAGATGACAGATAATATTGGTTCCACCAAATTCTTACTCTTAGGTACCATAGACACGCTTGCATCATTTTTATTTAAAGCAATTGAAAAGGTTTAGGATGTAAAATAAATTTTATTTCCATCAATTACTCTGAATGCTAATCCATGTGTGACAATTTGTCAAAATACCACAAGATGCAAGTAGTATTACACCACTTCACCAACACATTAACTTTTAAACATATGATTCTTACCACAGAGTATATCAAACAACAAGATTTTCAGAATGGACTATTGAGCAGTTGTTAGAATGTCAGTGTAGTTTTATCTTTAGAGAACATATGTGTTGGGCTTGTGGAGGAAAGAAATATTTCTTTAATAGGACTGGCAAGGCTGGAGTTTATGTCATATTAAATGCATTAGGTGCATTGTTCCTTCCTCTGTTAACAGTTATGGATCTTTCTTCTGTTCTCTCAGTTTCAGTTAAAACTGTTAAGAACTGTAATCAGTTTCTGAGAAAAGCATTTTCCAATCTTTTTGATATGTGTTTATATTTAAGCTTACTAGAACATGGTGCACAGTAATCTCACACACAGAAAAGAAGAGCAATCAAAAAAATTTCCACAGACACTATGCCAAATAATCTAATGTAGCAGTCAAATATAAAGTCTTTGTCCTCTTGTTTTTCCTTTTTCATTTCATGATCATGCTTAAATATCTAAAGACAAACAATTAAGCCTATGCCGATGAGTGAAGCAGCAGAGATGGTGGATAAAATTTTAAAACATTAAAAAACTGATCTGAAAAAAAGGCTTTGAGAGCAGTCATAAATTAAACTGCTTGCACCACATCTCAAAGTTATATTGCTGAAATGTTTGTTTAACACCCTTATATCTCACATGACCCACAAAACTCACCAAGCAACTGGATAGACAAGAACGTTCCTTAGGGGATGTGGTTCTGCTATTGCAACTGGCTAACGATTTTCTTTTGTGAACATCTAAGCTCTTTCAAAAGGCCAAAGCTGGAAGAAGGGTGTTTTTATGTTGGATTGTTCTTGTGAAGTTGGGATTTTTTTTTATTTTTTTTTTCAGTTTAATAAATGGAGAGACCATCATTTATTTTCTATGTATGCATAGAGAGAAAGGAACACAGTGATTGAAAGTCTTTTCCAGAAAAAGTATAGAAGGAAAAGGAGAACTGATGAAGTCAGTGACACTGGACAGGCAGGAAATGAAGAATTTTTTAGCTAGAAATAATAACTTTTGTCTTTTCTTCTTCCTTTATCTGTTTATTCGTAACCTTCTATCTATAAGCAAGTATGTACATTCATATATCTATATTTTTTCTCCTTTAGTTCATAATCACTGATCTATTATATGGAGTAGTGTCTTCTGTTCCAATGCCTTCTTTTTCTTTGTTTCTGACATTGGATTCTGCAAGTAAGTATTCAATTTCCTTTGCTATATTAAAACCAGCCTTTTTTTCTCCTTAGTGCAGCACAACTAAACAAAGGACAGTAAAGGACATAGAAACCATCACAAAATGCCTTTTATTTCACAGCTCTTTTCATCTGCTCAACAAATTACAGAAAACATGGCTGATCATTGCATACTTCTGGTTCCCTGGGTGCTCATGGAGCTCTCCTTATGGTCTGTTCAAAATGGAGGCGTGTGCATACATCACATCTAAATTATGCAAAAAAAAATATGATCATATAGTGCAACAGAGTAATAATAGAAATGATACCTGCTCAACAAAAACAGTAACCTAGCTAATAATTATTCCACATTTCCAACTCCCAGGGTAGAAGAACATTGTAATAAATACATAAATCTCCATTCTGACATTAATTTTGTAATCTTTAAAACATATTCATTCCTGAGCTTTAAATATTGTTCCTTCATGCAAGAAACCCAATAGCACAATAAATGTTATTTTCGTCACTGTTCTCATTTTTGTCTTTTTTTTTCACTTCTTAATGTTATCAAGCTCTTCCAAATCCTTTTCTCGACTGTTCATTTTGTTTCCCATTCATCTTATTATTTTCTTCATCCTCAACTGTTTTACTGCTTTTACTGATTTAATTAGCAACTCCTAAGTGAAGTTTCTAAGGAAATATGGAATATGATCATTTTCTACATAAAACAGCTAAAAAAAATGTATTCAGGTATTATAAGTATCACATTGAGCTTCCTATAGAGGATAGAGGAGGTTACAGATATGTGTCATGAGCAAGTAGCAGAGGAATACTAGCAAAAGCATTTTTGATTGAACTATTCTGTTTCAGCAGGTTTTGAGATGGTACGTTAGTATAATGAACCAGGGGTACTATTAAGCAAAGGAAGGCCAGAGCAAATAAATGTGTCCATTCCCAACTAGCAGTAGTGGGCCAGACTCTCAGCTGGTGTAAAATGGCATCAGTAAAGTGATATCAGATCACTCACTGTGCAAATACGCACCTGGGAACCAGGTATTGCTATCAAGAGCAACTAACAGATGCAGCAGCTGCAGCAGATTAGCCCATTCATATGAACGGATATTGTTCAAAAAGAAGTTAAAATAAAGATAAAAGAATACTCAGACAGCAAATTCAGGAGTCAAGAAATACCAAAGCTAAGTTTCCTTGTTAATTCAGCCCTCACGTGTTCTGGGCATAAGCCTTAGACTTATTAGTGTCAGTGCCTACCTTAGGTGGAGGACACTTAGCAGGCTAAGGTGTGCAGAAAAGCTCTATGTGCCTCAATTTGAAAAGTAGCATAGATTATATTTTGTGTCTCTCAAAGAGTAAAAAAGGAAATGAACAGTAAGCTTTCTCTCTCTTATTTGGGTTCAGAGTTTGATAGTTGCAGCTTGTAACTGGCACATTAGTCACATATTTGTACACTTAACAATGTTCAGCAGATCAGATGAAAATTACTGGAAAGAAAACTTGGAATGATGACCTAAGTAGCAAGAAGCACTTTCGGTAGCTATGGGAGTGGGAAGAAGAGATGATTAAAAAAATTCACATACAATCAAAGAGAGTACTTGGAACACAGCAAGAGATCCCTGATCAGCCACCCAATAATCATTGAGGTAGTAAATTTGACAGGTCTCTCTTCTCTACTAAAGTTTTTCTGTGACAATAATGCCAAAGTATAGTATTTCTCAAAGTCAACTTCATTTTTCTATTTAGTTTAGAGGTGGGAAAGAGCATGAGAAACCATAGGAAACATTAAGTTTCCCATGGGACTTAAGTATTACTCAGCACATAAGATAGGTAATTACCTGCACACAAACCAGAACTGTACAGTAAGAAGAAGAAAAAGTAAATGAAAACAGCTAAGCTCTGGTCCAACCCCAGCAGGTCAGATGGTGCTTTGAGATTTAGAGGTGTAGAACAAGCATAGAGAAAAACAGTAGTTGTGTAACTACATACTTTACAGTTCAACACCTACTTTACACCAATGAAATGAATGCTAGGACTGGCTGCCAATGTTATATCTTCTGACAATTTTTGAAGATTTTGAATACAGTTTTCAGGAGGGTAGAAAATGCTATTATGCCTGAATCACGAAGGTTCACCCAAGCCACCTTCATTAGTGGGTCAGGCCAACTTTGTACTGAGCAGACAAGGCGTACCAGTGGCTTTCCAGGGAGTTGCTGATTTCCTGCTGAGCAATAACAATACTGATTACTAAGCAATAACAATAAAATTGCTGAGCAATATACTGCTCTACTCAATTACTAGGAAGCATCTGAGACATCTCCTAATTTCTTTTAATGTTGCTTTAATAGAAAAATATTACATGCATTTTTTGAAATATTCGTAAAGTTGCTTTCATTTTAAAATCTGTATCTTTAAAAGGTAGATATATTTGTTTTTTAAAAAACTTGATTTCACACCTAAAGTTCTAAATAATAGTGAAAATTTGTTCTTAACCAAGGTATTTTGCTTCTCATTAATTGGAAATATCAACTACCACACTTTGGCTTATGTACTTTTAAATATGCAGCAGGTCTGAGCCCTTATGTTAACACCATTTTTCAGCTGAGATCTGGGCATTTTTTTTTTTTTCCCAAGACAGCTGTACATGTGAAATTTTGCCTAATTTTATGCTCAAATGCATTGGACCATATACTGATGGGGACTTGTGATCTCCAAGGAACTAGAATCAATTCTAAGACCTTACCCTCACTGTTCCCTTTTCTAGTAGGGAATGGAAGCCAGATCCGTTGTTTTTCTGTTTTGAAAGCATCTTGTAGTTCAGGATGTGACTGGAAAACTGTACAGCCTTGCAATGCAGATTCACTCCACTGAAATATAGTTTCATCAGTTTCACCTGTATAATGCATCTTCATTTTAATGTATCCATGTAATTTTGGACACATTTAAATTCAAGCTTGAACAACCTAGGCAGGACAGTTTGACTACGACTTAAAAATAACAAATCTAAACCTGTGAGAAACTTTCACAATATTTTCATGTGGATTTATTTCATCACCACTCAAATGAAAATTCTAATTTTGTGTCCTATACCTGCTCCAATGTGGTTTTTGTTGTTTTGTTTTTTGGGGGGGTTCTTTTTGGTTGGTTATGATTTTTTGGTTTTGTTGTTGGTTGGTTGATTGGTTGTTTTCTCTAGGGGAGACTGGACTACCTCACTGAAACAAAAAGTATCTTTTGTAAACACCAAAGAATTGTCACGTTTTTCCACTCCCAACAGTAAGATACAAAGAAAAGGTCCGCCTACTTGTACTGCTAGTTCTACTAGCCATACAATTAGGACAGTCTAGTAAAGGCAGTTATTTCTCTAGGACAAGGTATTGTCATTTAGCTTAGTCCTTTGCCTTAAGAAATGCCTACTTCAATTCTATTTGGTGCTTTGGGGGGTTTTATGCCCTTCCATTTTTCTTATGTATAGCTAATACTGTTTGATTAGCAAACACAGGGACTATGTACTCATGGGTGTGCACACACACACACTTTATAATACCAGTAAGAATTCACAAAAAGAGGGTGATCATGCTACTCCACAGCCCTTCCTCACCTCCTGTTGCTGACTGGAGCTGCAGTCCTCTTCCAACTTTGTCTTTCTCCTCATCTTCCTTCCTTCCCACCTGTAATCTGTATCTGTTTGAGTGGCTGGTTGCTTCTCAGCCATTTTAGGAAATGTTGATATTTTGTTCAAAAACTTCCTACATGAAGTTAGTTTCTGCCTTTATTCATCTTTCTGCCCTGTCATGATTAACAAGTATACATTGTCTTCTACCTGCTTTTAAGCTCATGACTGTTTTAGGGCACCAGATATTTCTTTGCATGAAAATAGTCACAGGAGGTTGCTGATTTCTTAGTTATTCTGTGTATTTTATTTCAAACAAAATTCTGGTCTGGACATGACAATACGTAAGAACCTTCATGGAGTGGAATTTTTTAGAGTTATGCTGATGTAAGCTGACTCAGACTGCAAATTACTGCAAAATGACTGAACATATATTTTAACCAAAATTTACTTAGATGGTATTTTAATGAAGATAATTTTTAATATTTTTTTAATAACACATAGAAGAGAAGCCTAGGGTTCTCAGAGTTTAAAATAAGAGTTTTAAGAAAGGCTAAGTGTAGATGGGAAGAAAATACAAAGAACAACTTCAAGATGAAAAACCTCAGGTTATGTGGAGGTATATGGAGGATGGCCTAGATAAGAACAAGAGAAAAATTCAAAGCAATTAGTTGTGAAGCTTTGGGAAAAAAAAAACATAGATGTTAATTTGTGAATGTTGCTTTTCTCAGTCTCTATTTGGATTCAATTTATCCCCTATCCCCTTCTCTTCTTAGTTGTTTTAGAAGTGCAGAATAATAAAAGAAATAAATCTTCCTAGTCTTTTTCTAGTTTGAATAGGAATTAATCAAATCAACTGGTTGTTCTGCCTAATACATTTTGTTGTGACTGTATTTTTGCCAACACATGCAGATTTGATGCAGTGTGATTACTGTTTCTGCAAGTCTCAGGCATCTAATCATTTCTGTTTTTAAAATATATTGAGAACAGATAAGACTCAAGTAGATTCCAAAGAAAAGTGTGTGAACTTATGCATATTTGGCGCAATGATTCCCTAGTAAGCATACACATCCATCATCTGTATACATGTTGAATTACTTTGCTAAAAAAAGGAACCTGACACTTCTTATACTGTTAACTCATGTCAGTGAAAGTTTTGATTGAGATGAATTTGAGTGAGATGTCAAAACTTGCCTACGGATTACCAAAACCCTGTATTGAAATTGCTGTATGACTGAAGCAGATCGCATTTTTTTTCTGTTGGCTTAACAAACACAATGTTTATTGAAAAGAAGAAAATCTATGCAGGTTTGCACTGAAACAATTAAATCAGTTTGGATTCATGACCTTCAAAACTTCCATCGGAGTTTTGTCAAACTCTGGATTTATCCATGACAAAAGCCAGGAGAAAGGAAATATAACAGTGAGAAGAACATTACAAGTTGACTTTCCAGGTGTTCTAGATTGTATGGTCACAATACCACACAAAACTATGCAGTATTTTCTTGGTCAGTCCTCCGCTAGCACAGGCAGCTGTGTCACGCAATGCCTCTGGCAGAATAGATGATTTTCTTCTTGTAACATTACCTATTTATAAATCTGAATAGTAATGCCTATAAACATATTATAAGGTTTTAAAAGTATTTTAAAATGTTCTGAGATCCACAGATTGCAGATGCTTAGGAAGTCCAAAACATTTAGTGGTTGTAATAGTGTTGTATTTATCAGTTTTTCTCTTGTACTTTGATCTTTAGAATCACTTTTCATTTCAAAGCAATAAAACACTGAACAATTCCCTCAGATGTGCTTTTTGCATAAGAATTCACAGTTCTTTTTGAGTTGCCTGTCATGACAGTACTGCAACAACAAATAGGCATATGGCTGAAG
Source organism: Aquila spilogaster (assembly GCA_024606505.1). Classification (NCBI taxonomy): domain Eukaryota; kingdom Metazoa; phylum Chordata; class Aves; order Accipitriformes; family Accipitridae; genus Aquila; species Aquila spilogaster. The sequence goes on from JANHGO010002878.1 coordinate 7,307, forward strand.
TATGAATAATCAGACTGTAATAAATGCAATTAAAAATATGATATGTGATTTTCCTATTTCATCTGGATAAAAGTTACAGATAAGAAAATAGCTTACATCTCTACTTCCCCAAAATGTGATTTGACCAGGGACATAAAGCTTAACTGCTTAGCTAATCAACACTAAGTCCATACCATCATTAAAGGCTATACAGATGTATGACAATATGCCTCTGTTCTCCTTTGTATTTGTTAGCTATCACATGAGCTTGCAATGTCAGGAATTGACTGAAAGACTAATTGTGGCTTGCAGTTAATACCTGTGGCTCCATTCATTTGAAAGGTCCATTTACATATGTATGGTTGAAAGCATTTGACCCACAAACTGCATACCTTTAGTCATATAATTCCCTAATTTTCCAGGAGTGGATCCACTAACCCACAAAAAAAAAAAGAATGACTGTATTCAGATCTAATGTACACATGGCAGGTCATGTATTTGTATATGCTCATTTATAACTGCATGGATAGCAAAAAAAAAAAAGTTGCATGTTGTCATGACATAGAGAGTATTGGAATGCTTCTCCAGCCCTCTCCAACATCTATATTAAAATGCAGAGGAGAAATGTCGTAAGTACACTTCTTGAAATAGAATAACACATCAGTAACAGTGTTTAAAGAGACTCTGTTCCAGAAATGAAATGTTCATTTCATTTACACTGAGTCTGTTTTCCCTTTTTTTTTTCCTAGGGGGAGTGGGGAGGGGTGAAAGAGGGAACGTTGCCAAGTGAGCAAAGATGGGGATGGTTGCAAAGAAACATTTAGTCAGTAAAACACCATGCTTTCTCATAATGTCATGCATCTCACTCACAATAATTCTTTCTTATTAACTGCTTGGAAACAATTTATTTTCCTCTCAGGCTAGGAAGGCAAGTGTAAGTGTAGCAGACTCTGGTTGGAGCTGATAAGGCATCCCATAGAAGCAACACTGCTGGCATGATGAGATTTGTTAAGAAGACAATATCCCATTGGCTCAGACAAACCATGTTGTATATCAAACCTATCAACAATAATATCTGCAAAATAATGCCTTTATGTACCTGCCAACTGCCACAGAAAGCACTCTAGCGTTCCTTTGGGAATGTGGTTTGATTTTATTTTGATTTTTTTTTTTGGCCTGACATATACAACAGTTGAAGGCTCACCTAGTCTCACTTATATTCACCAGTCTTTTAAAACCCAGTTTCTAAATGCACTAAGCAGTAAATTGCGCACTAAATAGAAGATGAGCTGATAAGTCACTGCTATAAGTGAAAAATCAGCCTTTTCTTTTCATGATAAACAAATTATACACAAAAATTAACACATTTGCATTGCTAAACCATCGCTGTACCATTGTTTAGAATTTATCAGCTGAGCTGTATGATCTTAAAAAGGCATAAATAAAGTAAAAAAACTTCATCTCATGATCAAAATTGCATTTTCTTCACCCTCCTCATGGCTTTTGACGTACTATTTCTTTCATTTCAAGAGATTCAGTTTACTGTTTATAAAAATGTTTCAGATGTCATACATTCTAACACCAAGGGACAAATCCTGCTTAGTTTTTTTACACTCAGTTGTCTCTAATAAAAATTTATGCTGTCAAGGTCAGCAGAGTTTGATTTATTTTAGGAAAACTAGTAAAAAAAAATTGATCATAGGAAGTAAATTTGCATCTCAAAGAGTTATAAAAGACAAAAAAAATAAATGTGAAAGTTATTTAAATCTTCAGGCTGGAGCTTACAATTATGTATTTAATATTCACATTCTGCCAAGAAGAATAAAAATCTCATAAAATTTCAGGGTACGTATTTCCTGTCAAATCTTTTGGTAAGTCTCAAGCTGAACAGTTCAATAATAGTTTGAGTGACAATATCACAGACAATTTAGAGAGAAATTCTATTTCTCTCTCCACTCATTTCATTACAAGTATTTCTGGGAAATCAGTACTTATTTAAGTGGACTGCTCAACTTAGATCATGTTCTGCACTCCCTCCAGAGGGAATTTGTTTAAAAATAAATTTCTTGCTGCATATTATCCCTTCCGCTTGTCTTACTGCACAGCTTTCATATCTATAAAATGGGAACACAAGTATTGCCGCATTAGAGATTGGGAGTGTGGACATAAGAATTCACAAATTGAACACAGGAAGCATTCCTCTCAACATTCACTGGAGTAATGTAAGAGCAATGCATACAGAAATGGATAAGCAGGCAGACACCTCCTATTCCAGTGAAAAAATAACATAATATTTTATTCTTTTACAGACAAAGTTTTCCTGGGATGGGCTGAAGGTGTCTGGTCCTGTCCATTAGCTCCTATCTGTCACTCCTGCTGCAGTCTTGACAGTACTTATGCCCTTCCTACTGATCTGCAGCTCCTCTCCAATTCCCAGAACCTGTCTGCCAAATATAATGAAACAGACTGAAGTTGTGATCAGTTGAATGTACGTAAAGAGGGGATGAGGAGGCTGGGTTTAATGAAGAAGGGAGATTATTAAACCCACTCCCCAGCTGAAACCCTACACTGCTGCTGCAACTCTACTTGTCTCCATTGCCATATGAAACCATTTCTACTCCTTTTGCTCATGACCACACATGGATGTCTGTCACACTGACAGTGGCTTAACAACACAATGGCTCAAAGAGTGTAGATGCAAAGAGTTCCTGTGCCTGATTTGGAGAGTGCACTCTTGTGCAAAGGCAAAGTTGAATTAACCCCATTTTCCTACATGAGAAATCCACTTTTTTTATTATTATTATTTTTATTTTCAACTTGAAAACTGCTAATTATTTCTATGGTTACAGTTTGCTGTCAGTATTATACCTTCAGGATTTTGGTACAGAACCATTCAAACCACCAGAAGCACCTCAGACACTTTCTCCTTACTCTTCCTCAGGGCTGATTTACACATGGGAGAGTAATAGATACATACACTTTTGCATCAGTCTCACAGAGCATGAAGATAGTTGCTTCTACAAAGCTCTGCAGACACATCTGTAGACTCAAACAAAATGAAGTTTATTCTTGTATACAGTATCAGACAACAAACTGAGCATGGACTCAAACAGAGATGATCCATTTAATCATGATGGACAAGGTCTGAGGCTTTCAGCTGTAGCCCCATGGTGTAAAAAGAAAAACCACAGAGAAAACAATGCTCCATGAAGTTCAATAGTTATGCTGCTGATTTAAATTCTGTTTTACCCTGCATCAGCACGGCTATTCAACACCCAACACATAATGGAACATCAGGCAGCTCTACCTCCGCCTCGTGACATGTACTTGTTGGAAACAGTTAACAGTGGACTCGTAGCTCCCCTCAGTACTCAGGCTATGATCTTGCATCCTTTTTACATGGGCCACTCAAAGTGAAGAGGTATTTAATTTCAACTTAACTCATGAATGTAGTCTCATCCAAAATGAAGCTTATTTACTAATTAGCACTTTTAGATTAATACAAGAAACTTATGAAGATTATACTCACAGGTTTCAGTTCAGCAAAGCAGTTAAGCTCCTACCAGACTTTAAATTCATCCCTAGTAAAACATATTAAGAATATAATTTCTTTAGTGTCACAGAGCCCATACCAAGAAGGAAAAGAAAAGCTCTGTTAAGGGACAATTCACACTTCTGCAACATTATTGATATCAAGCAAACAGTCCATGAGCAGGTTGAAATTTATCTGTATAAAGAGATAACAAGAAAGCTGACTAGCAAAATAAATGTTTAACAATCACAGCTCCATACCACTCATTGCATTGCAGCTTAATTTCTCAGCTGCATAAAATGGCACCAAGAGTTAGTCTGGAATATGTGTAGCTGGAATTGTGTCCTGAATTTCCATACAATTCCATCCCATATATCCTTTAATTCAGCTTCTGAAGAAACTGTCTATTGTAGACCTGGACCTCAAACATTGTGTTTTACAGGCTTTCAGTCTTAGAGATTCTTTCACACTGCCCACAAAATACAAACTGTTCTGGCATCTACATGTGCTCATAAACTTTTTCTCTCCTTGTCTATCACGTCTTTGGCCCTTATGCCAATAGGTAAAATCACAAGAAGGGGCAGGTATCAGCATCTTTGTGTCATCATCCAAGCAAGTGACTCCTGCAGTAGAAACTATGCTTTAGTGTCATACTCATGCGTTCTACCTAAGCACATCTCCACTGTATCACAAGACTTGAAAAAATGATAGGTAACATTTTTAACAGGCATATTGCTGTAGGGTCAGATGGGCATGGGTTTAAGACAAGAGACAGAATATGATGTCTAACATGTGTTTCAATTGTTGCTTTTCCAGACAGGAATGTCATATCTGCAGTTTATCCCAATGCCTCTGCCTGTGGCTAAAGAGAATTACCATCACTAGATCAGCTGTGAGGTACATTTATGTAGAAAACTTACGTCTGTTGTCTCTGGCATGAGGCACAGTTTCAGATATTTAGGATTCCTTCTCTGTCTACAGAGGAGTCCCCTGTTCTTTCACTCTTTATCAACAGTTTCAACTGAATTGGCTAATAAGATCTACAGTATGTCAACTGCGAGGGTGAGGAAGGAGTCCAGAAGTATTAGCAAGATAAGATTAAGTCATAAGCCAGCAGTTATTACCAATTCATTGCACTAAACAAATGGTGCAAATTTCTTAATAAGTCATCAAATTGCTTTCCAGCTGGGCAGCCTCCAGCATGCATTGGTACCTGAGGTCATTCCTATCCAGATATACTTTGTTGTTTTTTTAACTGTGAGCCCAGTATAAACTCTCAGCCTAACTCTCCAGCCTGTCTCGGTGCTTCTGAATGGCAGCACAACCCTCTGAAGAATCAACTACTCCTTCCAGTTTTGTGTCATCTGTGAACTTGCTAAGACCTGTCTTGTTTTCCAAGTCATTAATGAGAATGGCAGACACCAGTGGTCCCAGTATTAACTCCTGATCTAGACCACTAGTGACAGTCCTCCAAATGGACTTCATACTGCTGATCAAAACCTGCTGGGCCCAGGCGTCCATCCAGTTTTCATGTCTAACATTTTCATATTTCCAGTTTAGGTTTTCAGAAGACAGTTTCTACTCTCTGCATAGAAAGATATTGTTTGGGTTTTTTTTTCTGACTATACTCTATGTATCCCTAGAAATCTGTCAATACTACTGAGTCCAAGCATTGAAAAGTAATATTTTAGTGCCTAGATGTATCATTTTGGAGAGAATCCAGTTCATTCTTAGCTGGCACCTATGCTAACTCTAGTCTTTCTGTGCACAAGTGTTCCATGGACTGTTGAGCCTAAGTAGGTGGTAACTGTGTGATTTAACTTTCTATCCACACATGAAATTAATTCAGAGCAACCAAAAGTAATTTAACAACTGAGAATTTGGATTCAGCTGCCAAACACGAGCAGAAAATTGTGAAATGTGATTTGCTGAAACAATTTCCATTAAAAAAAAAAGATTAATAAAATGGAAGGTCTGATGGCTCCCACTAATTAAGTCTCAAGCAAAGTGTTACTGTAGTTCCCATTAACTTGTCATCTTTCTATTTCAAAGTTAAACTGAAGTAGATAATTTGTGTGAATTTTAACAAAATTGTATAATTTTTTTCTAGGTAAAATACAGTTTAATTATAAGGATAACATGCTCTCAGGTTTTGCTGCCACTCATATCACTAATTTTAAGGTGACTCATCAGAATATAATATTTGATGTTGCTATTTTATCCTTTGGCCAGGAGTAGTTATACATATCTACATACATATATAGATATGTATGTATTTCTTTTCCTGAAGATGAATTCATGAATGCTCTCTGAATCTGCACTTTGTTTTCGACTCTGCAATTCCGGATCACTAGTTTGATACTCTGCTCTGCTTTAAATGGAATCCATATCAATGTGGTAATCTTCCTTCTGCTTCATCAGACAATAGAATTGCTAAAGGATAACAATGCCCTCTGGGAAGAAATTGAAAACACATTTCTAAACTTTTGTGATCCAGACCAAAACTGTAACATTTTCTTTATTTGGAGGCAGAATATCATTGAGAAAAACTAAGGGAGCTGCCAGATACCAAATGCAAAGTGCAAGTTATCAGGATCAGAAAAAGGTTTATTTCTACCTGTTACAATTTCAAAGTAAAAAGCTGCATAGGATCAAAAACAGATAAATTTTTATGTTTCAGTACATCTATCTGCTAAGTGAGCACATTTCATTCTTGTAAATGTATACTCTGTAACATATCTGTATATGGGGAAATGTAAACATACCTATTTGTCAAATTGTATGAATCAAAGTAGTCAAAATATACCTCCTCATTGCTTCGTAATGTAATGCTACATCTTATTTATTGAATATATCTAAAGTTACTTCTGAGTATTTTTTATGCTATACTTCATAGTGAATGATTGTCTTTTAATATTAACAGGAAAGCTGTAGAGAAGACAAAGCTGCACGAGGAGACATAGATTCAAAAAACCTTTTGTCCATTTCTAAGCTTTCAACCCTGTATTTCTTTTATTTCTCAGATGAAATGAAATGCATCAAACCCAGTTCAGTTTCTGTCTTTTAAAATACTGAAGGTGAAAAACAGGGATAATGTGGTAAGCAAAAAAAAATTCTCTGTGAGAAGAGAATCTTTGTTCTGCATCAGCCATTGTCAGAACAGAAAAGCAGCTGTTCAAAAAGAAAGGTGAGGGACTACATTTTCTTTTTAAATATAAGGGATAATAAATTCTACAAAAGTATATTTGTGATATGTAGATTTACACGGAAAATGCAGTATAGCAGATGTACGGAATAAGAGTGGTGATGATTATAGTAATTGAACAAAGGCAGAGATATTACACAAGAATACACATACGAGTGTCAGTTAATTAGATAGTATCAAAAATCTATCCAAACAATACCTGGGGACAGAAAATCATATCACGGATATCACTAAGCAAATGCCAGTATTTAAACCAATGGCTAGATTTTTCCTCATATTAGCTCTTCTGCTTTTAGCTACTACATTCATACTTATCTGTAGTTTGAGTAGTTTCCTCACCATATAAATGAGGGAACTTCTCATATGATTCAGGGCATTTGTTGCTGCTCCTCCAACTCCTTGTGGAAGAGGCACTCAAAGAGAATATATATTTATCATTCCTGAGGCCTGCTGAAATTCACTTTTGTCTTGGGATTGGCTCTGTAGGCAAGACCGATCTCACTGTCTGACCCTATCTTCTTCTGGAATATATCAGAATTGCCAGTCATTGGTAATCATTACTCTTAGCTACTATTTTGCCAATGGACACAGGATCAAAAACCATCATAACAGCCTTCCTAAGCAATGTAACATCTCTTCAATATTTCATCTGATCTAGGTTCTGCTGTGTTCAAGGTTCTGTGTTCTAGGTTCTACTATGTTCATGTATAAGACTTCTTATCACTTTGTGTTAGAACTTTGCCAAATGAAACAGAAATTCCTTGCTTCTACTTAGTCTGCATATTTTTTGACCCAGAGTTCCACAAACAGTGCAATGTAATCTCTTTATTAATATTTCTAAATCATTTTATGTATCTCACAAGTCATTGCATGGGACCTTATTACCTGTTTCTGAAAATGATGTAAAAATAAGTGTGTATTCTTGTTACATTTCCAACTTTTCTCAAATAGTAGCTAATTTGAACATCTTTTGCTGGAATTCACGTTGATTTTTCCATGATTTAGCCTGTTTTTCCTTTCTAGGGTGAATCAAAGTAAGAAGACCTCAGAAAAAGGCTGTTATCAAGCATTAGCAGCAAGAAAATGCCTTCATGCTTCTTCCATTTTATCTTCTCTTTCCAAAATTGCGGCTGTGGCCACCTCTTTTTAAAAAAGTCCTCTGACTTCTTTTCAAACCTCCAGACAAATTAAATTGATGTCTAGAGTGCTCCCTTCAGGTAATCCCATTTCAGTGGAATCAGTGTGACCATGCCAGAAACTGCTGTTTGAATGTTCCCATCTTCCTAGAACTTGTCGAGATTTGATTCTTCAACAATAAACCTAACAAATGGTTGCTCATCTTTACTGAGCTGTTTATTAAAGCATTAATCAAGATATCTCACCATCTATGCGTAATTGCATTCTGTGTAAGTCTATATTCTGTTCATGTGGTATTTCTATTTCTGTCCTTTATCTAGCTTTGTTGTTGAAAACATTCCTGCCTCCATACGTTGACATCCTTGTTGAATGACCTCACCTTACTAATATTTCTATCCTGTTCCATCTGCTCTACCAAGTTATGCAAGTATTGTCATTTGCATTGCTTTATCAGTCTCCTGGCATTTGTTTTATCTTGATCATATTCCTCAGCAGGAGCCTGACTCCTGTTCTGAACACATGCTGTTCTTACACTGCTGGCAGACAGTGTAAATAATTAACCTTTTTACCACTCAGTTTTGCCTACATAAACTGCTTCAGAAGGCATTTACTCCATCTTCCTTTACACTTGCCCAGAGCACAGAAATCACAGCCTGAGCCTTTCTGTTGACCCTTCTGCACAGTGGTATCATCCACTACGGAATTAACCAGTTTCAACCTTGAGCCTGATCACAAGGGTTTAATGGTAAGACTGAGGATACAGGCAGCACTAAGTGTGAATTTTGGTCGTATTTTCAAATTTTAAGCATTTTAAACCATCTGGGTTATTTTTTGGCCAACTGTACCTTTTACAAGCATTCTTCTGTTTAACTAGGGTGCACTCTAGAGCACTAATCACAGGCAATAAGCCTCTCCTATGCTCAAACAGAGAGCTATTAAGAAAAACACTTTTCTGTTCTTCCCCTGCACTTACAGGTAATTATATTCTGGAACCAAGGATGCAACATGGCTTTAATATACCAGATAATCTTCACCTGGTATATTAAAGCAGTACAGCTCTGCTAACATCACTTTATATCAGCATTGAGTCTTTATTGAAACATGAGCACAATCAGTACCATTAATATATTGCCAATAGACACTAATACTTTTTTTTCCAACTTCTTATTTTCTGTGATTTTTTCTGTTGTCTTTCCTGCTGATTGAAAGGGGATGCTTGCATTACTGATTTCAATGAGGCTTAGGGGAATGAGAATGCAAAAAAAAAAAAGAAAAAAAGGCTTGCATGTGAAGACACTTTTGAATTTACTGTAGATTTGTTGTTTCATCTCGACTATATTTGGAAGGGTGAATTGTTGCATAATTTGTGGCAATCTATAAGCTGTTTTGTGCCATGCATAATTTTACTAGTGGATTGTTCTATATAAAGTAGTAAGCTGCATGCTCTCCTCCACTGGTCTGATTTAACAGGCAAAATAGGCAAACAGCGAAAAAAAAATACAAGTGGAATAGCGGTTTTGAAAAAACAAAACAGAACAAAACAAAACAAAAAGCAGTGTACTATTCAATAAACAAGCTAACAGATACACTTTGTCCAAGTGCAAATATTGTACAGCGATAGAAAGATGCTGCTGAATCAAACATAATTGTTTTACAGGGACAGAGTTGTTTTCTTTGTTCTGCACTCCTCTGTTCATAATTTTCTCCTTTTACCTTTCAGTACGGGTAGGCTAAGCCTCATCACTGCCTTATTTTTTTCTTGCCTTTGTTACCTCATTTTCCTTTTCTTCCAACTACAACTGGATTTATCTTGATTAAATGATAAGTTCCACCTGTAAGCACATTTTTTAAAACCTACTTTGTTTCAATAAAGGGGAATTTTCAGTCTCAAACAAATATAGTCTTTCTTGCATTACATGGCAATCATATGAAGTAGAAGGAAACCAAACATGACAAGCCCTAAGGGCGAGTTCATAAAACAAACAGGCTCACAAAGCCAGTTGCCTAAGAAAAGGTGAAATAGCTGAATTTGCTGAGTCAGTCTAAAAAGATCTCTGAGAAGACATCTTTCCCTTCCTGTATACTACTGCATCCATGCTCAGAAAACAAGGGATGAGTTTTTAACACAGTGATTTGCATGGCTCCCCCTAACAGAGCCCACCTCATTCTCCAGGCTGAGACTTTCCTAGACTTGGTGAGACACAGGACTGTCTTCCACAGGCTGTTGGTTTCCAAAGTGCTAAGAAAAAGCTCCTATTCTAGCACAAGCAATGTGACACTTTTCCCTTAAAACCATTATTATCATTAACTACAATCAATTGCAGTGCCTCTGATGACTACAAAGGATGTCACATGGGACACTTAGTTACCTTACTGTGTGAATAGTTTTCTTCCCGATCAGTGAGGTTTTAAGGGTGTGCAACTCTAAAATTATAGATATTGTGCATCACTCTGTGGTATGGCTTTTATTTCCAGCAGTGTCCTGGCAGCAGGACATTGTATGAGCACTGTCAAAACAGGTTATCATAGAGATGCAGTGGTACTCAGGAGAAAAAAAATACAGTTGGATGTTATCACTTGAGGTCTAATGGAAAAGTGACCAACATGGACACAAGCCAAAATGAAAAATAAACAGTGTATGAAATATCTAACCTTTTGATCGCCAAACTTAAAATGAGAAAAACAATGAAAGGCAGAATTTAAGCTTCCCTTTCATCTTGAATTTATACTTTTGTACTAGTCCGGGCATCTTTCACTAGAAGCTTACAGAATACAAGAGCAACAGCAATAAAGTAATGATGGGGCGTGCAGCTATGACCAGCATTTTCTAAGGGAAAAAATATGCATCATTTTAGCAAAAGTAGGTGATCAAACCTGATGTGTGTGCTTCATTGCTTCCTTTATCAGAGCATAAGCAAGTTATACAATTAAGACAGTATTTACTGACTGAAAGGTATTTTAGTGAGTTATTGGGATTACTGGGGGAGTTACCTAAGTTATGAGTGATAAGATCTTTAATTCATTTTCAATGTCATTATAAATGATGTGAGAGCTAGTTTATGATGTAAAACAGTGGAGAATTTTTCTGATATAATATACACAAATATATATATAATACAGTAATTGATACCCACCTATTACAGCTTTGAAGTGCTCCACCAGGAACACTGTCCTTTTCTCTTTTGATTTAATGGAAATTTGTTTCTTTCAGCAACAGACAGTGAAGTGAAGACACCAAGATCTTTTTTAAATGTAGGAAAATATGAGCCCCTTTACCTTTACACTTTATGAGTTGCTTGCTCTTTAGTGTTTGGCAAGACAAATAGAATTACATACTGTGAGTGACTCAGAACAGAACTTTACTATCAATCATCTGCCTGACTCTGCACAAATTCTGTAGGGCATTCAGGACATTTTGCTGCCTATGAATATTTCAGACAAGATGAATCCCTGAAAGCTTCCTGATGGATTAATACTGGAAAGCAGGACTTTTTCTTGTTTTATAGCTGTTTGTCAAAATACTGTTGCCACTATTGCTCTGCAGTAGAAGCATGTCTCTTTAAAAGAAGGAACTGACATGGGAATACTTCTGATTCCTTTTATCACAAGTAATTTGAAAGTAATGATATTTGATATATTAATAATGTATGAACTACAGCAGCAGAAAATGGGGTGTAGTATTATCTTCTAAACCTTTACCATGGTGCTAATGAAAGCAAACTACGATAGATGCTTTAATAAAGCCACATCAATAGCCAGACTCATCTGAAGATGTCAGCCTGGACTATTTGGAAATCACCAAAGGTTTCTCAGCAATTGCTACTGGAACAGAATCCCCCACAGTATGGGTAGATTCTCCAGTCTCAATAAAACTGTGTGGCTGTTACCTGTCTTTTCACAATGACAAGCCACTTTTCTCAAAATCTTGTTCCCTCACTGCCAGAAACTCTGGAAATGACTCTTGAAACTCCAACATACATGTTAGTCACTGCCAACATGCACGTGATGGAGAATTGCTTGTGAAAACATTTAGTAGTCCAAAGACCTCCGGTCATCACTACAGCTAGGGCCTCCCAGTCCTCAGGATATCATTATCAATAACAGCTTAGAATAGGAAATTTCCTTATTTTAGTCTTATACTGGCATCTAATCATTTGGTAACTAAAATGACAGCTTCATTTTAAATAAATATTACTACAGTTCCTCCATGTGTCCTCCAGAGACTGTTTCAAAACAGAATAGATTTGCTCTGATACATAATGCTTTTCTCACACTGGGGAAATCAAAGATTTCCTGTTTGTCCATTATTTTTTTCAAAATATAATTTTGTTTGCATCTCATTTCTTTAATTAATTGTCCATCTAAGTACATAAAAAGCTTTCATTAGAAAAGTATATTTTTCTGTAATCAATCTGCTACAAACTACAGTTATTATAAGCCAGGCATATGGGATCATGATATAACGAACAGAGCATTAGCCATAATGTCCACCCTTCAACCAACCTTGCAAGTTATACCTCTACTACCAAAATTTCCTCCTGTTTTTTGTTCATCTCCAGTCTTAAACTGTGCTTCCACCTCCTGTTAAACAGCTGCCACACACCAGTCCAAGGACAGCTGCATTTCAATTCATGTGAAAGAATTCCTTTATCTCCCATGACTACCTCTCCAGGTTGTTATAAGTATTAATTAAATTTTGCAGAAGGCTTAGAGACATTTGGATGCCTGCAAAGTATTATTAATTACGACCTCATGCTAAAAGTAGATACCTTCAGACTTACACAAGTGCAAAACAAAGTCATGTGCACTTAACTGTTCTTGAACTTTGCAGGGGTTTTCATAAAAAAGATGTGAAATTTGTAGGTTGGGCAGAACGTGAACCTTTGCTGAACAGAGAAGAATATACCAACTTTTCTCATTTCAGACTCCGTCAAATGACAGCATATTTTTCTTTATTAGCACAAATATTAAACATGATCTGACTAGTATCACTGCAGTACATCTGTTGTAGTAATGGATATGAATTTGCCAAGTTATTCTCTCATTTTATTGTAGTAAGAATAAAAAGCCCAGCCCATTAACAAGAACAGGGTAAATGATCTCACTTATCATTTTCAAAGGGACTGATGGAATATGAAATGAGTTTCATGGCAGTAAAGCATCATGGTAATACAGAAATTGTTTGAAATTAGATAAATGGATAGACAGACAGCTGCAAACAAGTCGTTTGCGTATGTGTAGGGGTATATTTATATATGCCTAAGTATGCATGTATATACATATATTTATATACAACTTTTAATACAAAAATAGGACAATATTGTTTAACTTTTATTTTTTATACGTGATATTGTATATGTCCTTACCAGCCAGATGCTCATCCTGTGACAAATCAGGCTGGTATAAGCCCTGACTATTGTTTCCATCTACTGAGGATCTGGCACCGCACGAGCGCATGAGTGTATGTGTGTGTATGTAAGTATGTATGTAGATACATGGATAGATAGATGTATCAATATGTATATATCATAAGGAAACTTGAAGTGAGAGCAGCTTAAGGCTTTCTTTTTCCTTTATAAAATATACTATGCCCTTTTTTCTCCCTTCTAGCTTCTTTGATGTAACAGACAAAAGTCAAGATAGCAAGAAAATCTATGGCAAAAAGTGTGGGAATACAAGAAAGACTATTCAGAGCAGAAGCTGTGGAGCAAGATAAACAGCAAAAAAAGAAGTAGCTTTGAAATTCCATTCAAGTTGGATTGGTTTTATTTATTCATTTATTAAACAGTTTAAATCATGGTTTGTCCTTCAGTGTCTGTATTCCTCAAGCACATTTTGGCTGTCTGCCCCAAAAATGTTCCAGAATTGGTCCCCTTCTGGACCAACAATATTATATGCTATATCAGAGATGTCACAAACTGCTCGACAGTGTTTCTGTATACAAACCCAGGCTTGCTATTCTTCCAGAAAAAAATAAATAAAATAAATAAATAAAGTGTTAAAGAGTCCTATTAGGATTCTGGCTGTCCTGACGTACTCCTTACTAAACACAGTGAAATACCAACTTTCCCTGGGCACATGGTTAAAATGCTGAAACCTAGCACAAAGGAGTTGCAAGTTTAAAGCTCACAGCCAAATGAGTGGAGTTCTATTCTAAATCTTCCTTTAAGAAACCTAAGAAATAACACCTGTAAACAATAGGTTTGTTTTCAAAATCATCATTTCATGTCTAAGAAGTTCTAAATATGCATGTTCTGGTTTCTTGCATGTAAAAATCTCATGTTGGCTTAACTGATTCCCACTACTGGTGTTGTGTGCAGAAGAAAGCCAAAGTATTGTATAAAAATAGCATGAGACTTACAAAGACTAGTACAAATCTAGTGCATCCTAATTTCTGCAAACATGACTTTGCATTCCAATTAATGTTCTTTATTTCCCTCCATAATCTTATATTTCCCACAGCATAAATGCCCATCAAGTCATGACTTCTTCCAGCTCCCATTCCTTCAGAAGCAGCTGTGCCCTGACAGGAGGGTATTGACTGCTGCGAGATTGGGATGGCTGCCCCTGGTAAAAATCATATGGGTTACAATGGTCATAAATAAAGAATTATGTACAGACTCTCTCATTTGCTAATCAAACAAGAATATTTTACATTTTAAGCAATAAACTTATTTTACAGTCAAATCTATTATCTTTGTTCACTCTAGATTCCCATTGAATTCGACAAAAATATGGAGATATTCAAGAAATATAGTAAAAATAAATGTGTGATAAATAGCAAATGGTTATACAAACATAAAAACACAAAGGTAAGAAACTTGCCAAACAGCTTCAGACAAACAGATGATAATATTAGTATTTTATACACATAAGCACCAATTTTCAAGGTACAGACTGCCATCTACTAGGTGTAAATGTGAAATGGTCCCTTACTTCCTAAGAATCCTAGCTATGCATTGCAGCATATTTCATGCCAAATAACAATTTTAAAATATTTTGTAAATTAAATGTATCAATACATATTCTAAGTTTAAATGTAGAAGGTGTGAAATTAATTTTGTACTCACACGTGATTTCAATTGTGGAGGATTTAGAATACCCAGAAGCTTAGCGGGGAGACGACTGCTTCATTTCTGTTATACTAAAGTTAAAGTAATCCATACAGAACAAGAACAAAATCAGAATAGATTTTTTTTTTCCAGAATCTACTGTGTTAAATCAAACAGTGATTTTTAATGCTTTTTGGGGGATTCAATGGATTTCAAATAAATCCTTGTTTTAGACACAGAACGTGGTAGTGTGCCTCATTTCTCATAGCTTCTGAGGCTCCCTGACATTGCAGTCATCACAAATTCTCTATAATAACAAGATCATTTTGTTTTTAAAACCATAATGTTGCAAAACATTTACATCATTAATGTTATTAAGTACTTGTGAACATGCTAATGTGTCCTACTTAATCTTAGGTTATCAAATTCTCAATTCTGTGCAAAAGAGAATTATAATATCTCCTTTTAGTGAAAGCTTCAGGGCTCAGAGACAAAAATTGACTGGACAGAATTAGTATATTCCACGAGACAAACAAATCTAGGCTGCGGGAAATTATCCTGCCGCAAACAAACAGAAACATCTTTCCATATAAATTCTACAAGACTAATGCTAGGTATGTGCTGAGCTTTTAAGAAAATGGATTGCTGTGCTATGTTGAATCACCATTCGTGTTCCAAACTTAGACAAAGTGAATAACTGCTAATCAAATAATCCTAATCCAAAACTCACTGATGTCAGTAGGATACATTATCAGTATCTGGCAGTATGCTAAGTGTAGCTTGCACCCCAGGGATACAGGCTAACATGGAACTCTTTTTTAAACTTTCTTATATTAGGTCCTGTGTGTTAAAAGCAAACTACTTTTAGGTATCTGTGTTATACAGATACACCCTAAAGTGGAATACCTAGTCATTGTTATATCAGAAACTCGTGATTCCTTTTCATGAATTACTGCCAAAGAAGACAATTGGCCCAAGACAGAGAAAATGCAGAATAATTATCACTGTCAAAGTGCTCGGTCTCTTGTAGGATTGCATCCTCAATTTGACTGTGTAATATACTGCAAATGAGGCTCCATTAGAAAGCTTCTCAGTCTATAATTTCTGTATTCACATTTATTAAAACACACACAAAAAAAATGGTTTGTTTGGTTTTGTGAGCAAGCGCTCTTCAGATTTTTACCTACAGAATTCCTAACTCTCTTTACGTATCTCTCCATAATAGCCTACTTGTAATAGTTAAAATAGTTGGTTATGGTGTTTACTACATGGAGTCAATAAGAAGAAATTGGTTATTAGACTGTATCTTCTCTGTCTTAGTGATGCAGGAGTTTCTAAGCTGAGAACAGAAGTCATATAAACAAAGCACAATAAACCAGCAAAATAGCAGAGAGGAGGTGTCTTAATACTTCCAATACAGTATTGCTGTAATCCAGGCATGGAGTAAAGAAATAGGACTTGAAGGACAATAAGCACAACTTCAGGCCATTTCCTATTAAGTGACTTAATCAGAAACATGCCCAGCTAGACTCCTTCCCCAGTGTTTAGCACAGCTGTTCTGGAGACCAAACAATTGGGTTTGTCTGCTTTTATTTCCTCAAGATGCTCATAGCATTTGAGTAGCCAGAAGGTAACACAGAAATCCTCTCTCTTCATGCACCTAAGGCTGTTTATTCATGTATTTGTGGTGGTTTCACCCTGATGGGCAGCTAAACTCCACCAGACCGATCTCTCACTCTCCTTCTTCCATTGGAGAAGGGGAGAAAACACTGTAAAAAAGGGCTCAGGGGTAGAGATAAGGACAGGGAGATCACCCCCCAGTTACTGTCAGAGGCAAAAGAGATTCAGTGTAGGGAGATTACTGTAATTTATTGCCTATTACTAATAGACTAGAGCAGTTATAAACTAAAAGCAAACTACCAACACCTTCCCCCCATCCACACTTTTCTACCACCTTCACCCGAGTGGTTTGGGGGAATGGAGAAAGGGAGACTGAGGTCAATCCCTAATGCTTCCTCTCTGTTGCTCCTTCACGGCAGCTCTACCCCTGCTCCAGCATGGAGTCCCTTGCACAGGACACTGCCTTTCCAAAACCAATCCTATGTGGGCTTAAAGGCTGCAGCTCTCCAAGCACTGCTCCAACATGGCTCTGTACATTGGGACTCACCCTTCAGGATGCTCCAGCAATGGTCCCTAAGAGCTGCAGCTCCATCTGGGGATGCTCCAGCTGGGGCTTTCCATGGGCTGTGCCTTCTTCTGCCACATCCACTGCTACACTGTAATTTCTACATGACTGCACATGGAGATCTCCTCTGCATGGTGGCCATGGACTGCAGGGGGACAAACTGCTCTTTTATGGCCTCTCTCCAGGGCTGGAGGGAGCTTCTGCTCTGCACCTGGAGCATCTCCTGCCCTCCTTCTGCACTAACCTTGGTGTTTGCAGGGCTGCTTCTCTCACACTTTCTCACTCCTTTTTCCTGTGTGTTAGTTTTCCCCTTCTTCTTAAATCTGCTCTCCCACAGTCACAACCAACATCACACATGGCTCAGCTCTGGCAGTGGTGAGTCCCTGCTGGAGCAGCTGGAGCTGGCTCTGATGTGTCGTGGAGCAGCTGTGCTCTGCTCTGCTCACTGAGCCCCCTGCAGCCCCCTGCTACAAAACCTTGCCATGGAGGCCTAATACAGTAAGTCAGAATTACAGTTTCTGCAGCATTTACTCATTTCGAACAATTTTATCACCAGGTCCTAAGCAAGAGATCTCCTGCTGAGTTAGTGCTTCTCAAAATAAAAAGGTTACCTAAAAAATTTGGAGATCATATATTACAAAACCAATATTCATAAGCATGTTTGAAGAATTTAAATGCCCTGAATGCATTTATATTTTATGAATCACTAGTAGTGAACATTTTGTGAACAGTTTCTTCTTCCAGAGGGTTTGTTTGCTCGTAGTACAAAGCCATAGATCTGCATTCAAATGTTCAAATGCCATTACTTAACTAGGTTTATTAATGACTGAATACTTATCACTTGAACATGTTTTCTTTCTTCTCCCATTCCTAATTCAGGAGAAACAGCAATATCACATAACCTGAGTGATCGAAGAATGAATTTTTAACAGTGGGCATAACTCAAATAAGGCTATATTCAGTTTATGACTAATTATGTTTATTACCAGACTGCTCAAGCAATAGGTCACAATGTCATTGCTCAGAGAAGGACACATCCTGTTAGAAAAGGGGACTACTCAGTCACTTAATAAATGACTATCAGCAGAAGTGGTGCTAAATTCTATTGGAATACTTTTACTTTGAAATACTTGGCTTTATAACCTTAGTAATGTTGTCTTAACACCCTTTCTTTTTTTTCCTGTAGTGATTTGTAATGAAATACTTACTATTTAGTTTGTCATATTCAATCAGAGTGTACTGACGTATAGTTCAGGCCACACTAAAGCTATATTCATTACACTATAAAAGTGGAAGACAAGTACTACACATTCATAAAAGGAAAAATATATTGTAAAACTGCAACTTTTATGAAGTGCATATTAAATAAAAAGATTGAACATAATTTATAACTTAATAAAAGCTGGTTTAATAATATATATATTCTTACATAAGCTGCATATTCATAAATAAATTATATCACAAAACTACTTAATACTAGAGTAGAAAAATAACTCTTAAATAAGAAGGCAAAAATTTACTACCATTCCATGACCAGCAGCAAGTTGCCGCTATAAAAAACATGGGTCCAATTCCCCATATAGTGAAGTTCCAAAATGAGACTCCAGTGCCCAAATTCATAGCTGCTCTCCTCCCTGCTGCTGTTTCTCCTTTACTCCCTTCCCTCTCACCAAAAGCTTTGGTAACTCAGGCAATGTGACCCCATTCTCCTGTTTTCTACCACATTCCTGGGAAAAGCTTTCATCCTCCTATATAAACCATCTAACTACAGCAGACAGAGAACAAATTGGCTGGTTCATACTGGATCTTGGGCAAGGAAAATGGCACATACAGTGAGTGTAAAGCTGTGCATCACAGAGCTTGCAGAGAAGCACCGCAGAAGTGGATGTACGCAAAGCACGGCTGCCGAGTGCTGACTTCAGCACTAACCTGGATTCCGTTTGAACTACGCATTAAAAAACAACCATAGGTGGAAAAACATGATGAATCTCACAGTTTAGTGTAGTTGTCTTGTACATTCTTTGAGAGCAGAAGTGTTTTGAAGATACTCAGATCACTATGTTTACACCTCAGCTCTTCTGTATGTTTTCCATTTCTCACTACAGCCTGCAGCCTCCCTGTCATCTCCTTTTGGTCTATTCTCTTAGAAAAGAAGCAATACAAGTTGCAAAAACCTTGGTTATTCAGACGTGCATGCAAAAGTTGATTTACTTTCAACAGAACTGCAGTACTTCAGGTTTAAATCATACTAACGTAAAAGTATGTTTCCTGGCCCATTAAAGCTTAAATTGTGCAGATTAATATACTTCTACTGCTACTGCTCTGTTTTGGAAAGCAATCAAATTGAAAATTCAGTTCAGTTTGAAACAAACATATTTTTATTATTATCTTTGATATAACTGGTCTTGTTACTAACAGTATGTATTGCCAGTGTAATTTAAGGCAATTGAAACAAATGAGGGAATAGTTATGACAGATAAAATATAAGACCATTTCATTTCCTCTGTGAAATGTCAAAGTTTATGATTCTGGTGTCTAGAATAGAATAGAGTTGAGATAACCACAACCCACACACCGGTTTCATTTGTGGATCGTAGACATTCCTTGATCTGTGCCAATAGATTACAGCAGTGTATTTTTAAAGAGAGCATCATTTATATAAAAAGACAAGAGTTGAATTGAAAATGTGTAGAGGAAAACAGTTCTCATATAGTGAAAGAGCCCGAGATAGCTGAAAGGTGACATAACATCTATCAGTAAAATGAAACAGCTGTCTCAGGAAAGGCAGATAAAAAGCAAATGACTCCAAAGTAGAGAAAGTCAGGTCCAACTCTGGATTCCTCTGTCTTGAAGAATTTTTGCAATGAAGAAAGGCTCTTCAACACTGAATATAAGATTTAAAAATCTTCTCTATATCTAGCAGGTATTGGAAGGCTGTTGGGGTAGATATTGCATTTCTGAATTCAGTACTTTTTTGTCATTATTTGTATTCTTGGTATCCATAAGACTTTTTTAGAGATGATTTAGTAGTACTACCAAATGATATTTCTAATGTTTCTGAAATCTTTTTTTTTTTTATCACAGAAAGGATTTGTTAATTACAAAGCGATGATAACGAAAAAAATGTTATCTGTCTTACACATAAAAATTCATTATGAAAAGTTGAAAACTACTGTTGAAAGCTGAAGCTGAAGTACTTTTGAGGTAAAAATATTGACATTCCAATTAAATGAGAAGTAGTGCTTGTTTTTTTAAAGTTTCCCTTGAAGTTAAGCAAGTGAACAAGAACTAGCGTAGTCTGGTCTGAAAGGAAGTATAATTTTTAATGCTCTGCATTAGATCAAGCAAAATAATCCTATTTCAAACACAATGTCATTAGAGTTGATCAGGATGATTAGTTTCGACTGGGCAAAAAAAAAGCTTAACACCAACGTAGATTACGTATTCAGATGGAATAATGGAGAGAGCTTTAAAATTGTTGTCGGGGGCTGGGTATTATTTTTATGCAAAATGAAAACCATGCATTGTAATTTAGCTGTATTTTACATTTCTCGTTATCTGAAATCTTACTTCCCCCTTTTCACATGTGAACTTAATTTTCTGGCATTGTTCTGAACACCTACTGACAGGTTCATCATAGCCTGTATAAGTAAAAATGGGGGTGCTTGAACTCTTCATAAGGTTAAGAAATACTTTGTTTATTCTGTTCTTTTGTGTTTGTCTTGGTGGTGTCTTTTTCCTATTAGGTAGATCCAAAAAGCTTTCTGTAAATACAAATATAATTTGCAATATTTAAGAAGTGTGATATATTCATATATGGGAAATTTACTGAAATAATGCCAGTGAAATATTTCTATTACAGACTAATCTAAAAATAATGATATGTGGGTCCCCTACTAAATGAGGGGGGATGCTGAGAAGGCAGAGATACTGAACGCCTTCTTTGCTTCTGTCTTCACTGTGGGAATTCCCCCTCGGGACTCCTGGACCGTGGGAATAAGTGAGATGGTCTGGGGAATGGAAGGCTCCCCTTTGGTGGGTGAGGAGATGGTCCGCAAGCATCTGTACAATATCAATGTACGCAAATCCATGGGCCCTGACGGGATGCATCTGCGTGTGCTAAGGGAGTTGGCGGAGGTGATTGCTGAACCGCTCTCTATCATCTTTGGGAGGTCTTGGAGGATGGGAGAGGTGCCTGAAGACTGGAGGATAGCCAATGTCACTCCGAT